>JAAAKG020144103.1:0-11203 GCA_010014905.2 Druon quercuslanigerum
CAATTATTTTGACTCCAATTAGACCGTAAGACTGATTATTTTTGGCAAATAGTTTTGCTAAAATATTTATTAAAATAAATTAATACTTGATAAAAAGATATATTTACAATAGCTATATGCTAGTTAAAAATATTAATTTAAAAAAAAAATAGAAGTTTCTACCAGTTTAATTTAACTAAAAAGACAATTTTTTCACAAAATAGTTAAATCCACAGCTAAAAATATCTTTAAAAAATGAGAATAATTTTATACCAAAAAAGACAATATTTCAACAAATTATAACTATATCAAATAGTTAAATTTTCTATCAAAACAGTTGAAATTTTAAGGACAAAAAACATTAGGTTTCAATCAAAAATGGAAAAATTCCCTTTTCAGTTAAAAAATTAATTTTCAAATAATAGAAAATAATTTTCTAAATGTAAAATTAGATAGGAAATAGGAATTGTTAACGAAAAATTATTTAAAAAAGACCAGTTTTTAGTAAAATACACGAATTTTACACAAAAGAATTTTAATTTTTCTTTTGAGACTATGGATTTTTAACAAAAAATGTAATTTTCTATTGGTAACTTATCAAATGAATAATTTATTTTTTTAAATAGGTACTTTCTCTAAAAATATAATTAAAATTGAAAAATAAAAATGTTTTTTACCAAAAATGCAATAATTACATTTGCGGTTACAAAAATTAATTTTTAACAACAAAAGAATGAATTTTCTACCAGGTTATTTTAACGAAAAAGAGAATTTTGTCATAAAATATTTGAATAAACATCCAGCAATATTTTTGAAAAATTTAGAATAATTTTATGCACAAAAAAAGAATTTTCAACCAATTCTATGAATTTTCCACAAAACAATTGAATTTTCCATCCAAAATAAAATAGTTTGATTTCCTACTAAAATAGTTAAATTTTCAACAACAAAAAAACATCAGTTTTGAACCAAACATGGAAAAATTACCTTTTTATAGTTGCAAAAATTAATTTTTAATGAAAAAAACGAATCAGTTAAAAAAAATTTTAATAATTTAAAAAAAAACAATTTCATTTTCTTTTTCAATCTATGGAATAAATAATTAATTTTTTATATAGGTAAATTTTCTAACAATATAATTGAATTAAAAAAAATAAAAATGTTTTTAACCAAAAATGCAATAGTTACATTTGCGATTACAAAAATTAATTTTTAACAAAAAAAAAAATTGTACCAATTTAATTTAACCAAAAAGATGCTTTTGTCACAAAATATTTAAATCCATGTATAATGAAAATGTAACTATTTCATTTTTGAAAATATTTTTATTTTTTTTATAAATTCAACTATATTGGTAGAAAATGAAACTATTTGAGTAAAAATTAAACTATTTATCTAAAACTTTCTTGTTGAGGATTTTAGTATTGTTCTGGAAATTCATGTATTTTGTTGAAAATTCTTCTTTTTGGGTACAAAATTAAATTCATTTTTTTTAAATTTATCTTTTTAATTGAGGATTCAATTATTTTGTTAAAAAATCATATTTTTGCAGTTGAAAATGATTTTTTAAAACTGAAAATGTAATTATCCGATTTTGGTTTTAATACTTAATTACTTATGTTTTTTTTGTTGTTTCAAATATTTTATAGAAAATTTAACAATTTGATTTTCAGCGTAGAAATCAATTGCTTTTCGGTAACTGCATACATTTTTTTTCAAATTTTTCTTTTTGGATATTAAACTAACTTTACTTTACTTTAGTGTATCTTTTTGGCTGTAAATTCCAATAGCCAATAGGATAAACTTTCAGAAATGAAAAGATTAATTTTCTACCCAAAAAGACGAATTTTTAACAAAATACAAGATTTTCACACAAAAAAGTTTAATTTTCTACACGAAAATATACCCCAAACTTCAATTGTTCCATTTTCAGTCAACAAAATTAATTTTAAATAACAAAAAAGGACAATTTTCAACCTGTTTAATTTAAACAAAAAAACAGTTTTGTTACAAAATAATTAAATCCACAGCCAAAAAGATTTTAAAAAAATTATAATAATTTTATACTCAAAAAGGCGAATTTTCAACAAACTGAATTTTCCGCAAAACATATAGAGTTTTCAATCCAAAATCAAATAGTTCAATTTCTTACCTTACCTTCTCAATTTAAAAAATTAGCGAAAACATTAATCTTGCTTAATTATTCAAAAAATAGTTGAATTTTATATTGATATAGTTAAAATTTTAACAAAAACAGAAAATTCAATAAAAATATTTTTAACCAAAATTGCAAAAGTTACATTTTTAGGTAAACATAATAATTTGCAACAACAAACAAAATAGAATTTCTTATCAGTTTAAGTAAAGAAATGTTAATTTATTGTTAATTATTCAAATAAATAAATTAATCCTAGATAAAAAGAGATATTTGCAATAGTTGTATTTTAGTTTAAAAATATACTTTTTACAACAAAAAAATAGAATATTCTACCAGTTTAATTTAACCAAACAAAATTTTTTCATAAAAAAAGTTAAATCTACAGCCAAAAAGATCTATAAAAGGAGAATAATTTTATACTTTAAAAGATATTTTTCAACTAATTATATGCACTTCCCTTAAAAAAATTAAATTTTATATCCAAAATCAAATAGTTAAATTTCCTACTAAAATAGTTAAAATTCCAACGAAAAAAAAACATTAGTTTTCAATCAGAAATGGAAAAATTACCTTTTCAGTTAAAAAAATAATTTTCAACAAAAATAAACGATTTTTCTACCTGTAAAATTGAATAAAAAATAAGAATTTTTAACAAAATAGTTGCATCCACAGTCAATAGAATGAATTTTCGGAAACGAAAAGATTGTTTTTCTACTGAAAAAGGCGAATTGTTTACAAAATACATGAATTTTACACAATAAAGTTAATTTTCTACACGAAACTATAAATTTGTAACAATAAAATTAATGTTCTTTTGTTAATTTATCAAATCAATATTTTTAGTCTTAAAAAAATAGTTGAATTTTCCTTTAATATATTTAAATTAGAAAAAAATACATTAAAAATATTTTCAACCCGAACGTTAAAAAAATTAATTTTCAATAACAAAAAGTCGAATTTTCAACCAGTTTAATTGAACCAAAAACAGTTTTGTTACAAAATAGTGAAATCCACAGCCAAAAAGATTTTTAAAAAAGTATGATAACTTCATACTCAAAATGGCGAATTTTCAATCTAAAACGAAATAGTTAAATTTTTTAGCAAAATCGTGGAATTTTTAACAACAAAAAAAGTTTTCAATGAAAAATGGAATACCTTTTCAGTTTAAAAAATTAATTCTCAACTAAAAAAATAATTTTCTAAACTTAATTTATCACAAAATACATAAATTTTACATTAAAAAGTTTAATTTTTCACGCGACACTATAGATTTAAAAAAAACATTAATGCTCTAGTTTTGATTTATCAAATAAATAGTTTAATTTTTTGAAAAACAGTTGTCTTTTCTATTGATATAGTTGAATTTCAACAACAAAAAATTCAATAAAAATATTTTTAAAGAAAAATGCAATAGTTTCATTTTTAGTTAAAAATATTAATTTGCAACGACAAACAAAATAGAAGTTTCTACCAGTACAATTGAATCAAAAAGACAATTTTTTCACAAAAAAGTTAAATCCACAGCGAAAAAGATTTTATACTTAAAAACATGAATTTTCAACAAATTATATGAATTTCCACAAAACAAATGAACCTTTAATTTTAAAGGAAAAAAATTATTTTTTTACCAGTAAAACTGAATAAAAAAAAAGTCTGTGGAATCTTTGAAATCTTGTCGAAATATTTGAAATCTTTATCAAATATTCCAAACATTCTTGAAATATATTGTATATTTTTTAAAGTATTGAAAAATTAGGAAAATCATTTAAGTTTTTGTGAAATCTTGAGAAAATCATTAAAATCTTTGTAAAATATGAAAAATGTGAAATTGTTCAAACATTTGGGAAATTTTTTACATCTTTGTGAAAGCTTTGCGAAATAGTAATGATTCAAAATTTAGTGAAATCTTTGGAAAATCATTTAAATCTTTGCCAAATCTTGTAAATCTACCCAAAATATTTGCGGAATATTTAAATCCTTGCAAAATATTTAAAATCTTTATTAAATTTTTGAAATATTTGAAAAATCATTAAAATTGTTGAAATATTTGAAAATTTTTTGTGAAATCTTTTAAGTTTATCCAAAATCTTGCGAAATATTTGAAAACTTTGTGAAGTCTTTTAAAAATCTTTGAAATCTTCGTCAAATTTTTGTCAAATCTTTCTTAAATCTTCAGAAATATTTGAAATATTTTTTTAATATTCAGTAACATTTGTGAATTTTTGAAATCCTTGTGAAATCTTTGACAATATGAATTTTACATCTGTATTTATTATTTACTATTTATTGTTAATTTATTATTATTTATGTACAATCTTTACTTCTTATAATAAGATTATACTATGTATAAATTGTGCCATTTATTATAATAAATATTGTATTGCTAAATATATATTTCTTCCGAACCGATTTTTTATTATTAAAAAAATATTTGCAATTAAAGAAATGTAATCTTAATAAATTTCGACCAAACAGTTAAATTTTTAACTAATAAGGATTAATTTTCAACAAATAATAAAATACTTAAATTTTTATTTTAAAAAATGATTTTTCAGCAACAAACATAATTTTGTAACAAAATACTTGAATTTTCAGCTAAAGCTTTTTCAATTAAAATAAATAATCTTTAACCGAAAAATAGAAATTTGAACAAATCAGAGTTCTACTTTCAAGCAGATAGTAAAATATTTAATAAAAGAGAGGAATTCCTAACAAAAAATTTAATACTTGATATTTAAATTAAAAAATATTTTCAGTTTTAAATTAAGAACAGTTGATAATTCAACAAAAAATAAAATTTAAACTCAATAGTTTAATTTTCAACTACAAAATATTAATTTTTAACAAAAAATAGAATACTTAAATTTTCAGTTAAAAAAGTCAACAAAATAATTAATTTTTTAACCAAAGAGAAGATTTTTTAGCAAACTGATCGATCCTCAACAAATAATTTCAATTTTGAATAAGAAAGGTTCATAATACAATCAAAAATGATTTTAACTTTGAATATAAAATAGATGTGTTCAACCAAAAAGGACGAATTTTTAACAAAAATTTTGATTAAAAAAATGGAATAATTAAATTTGTAGTTCACAAAATTATTTTTAACAGAGAAAATGGAAATTTGTCAAACAAATAGTTACATTTTTAGCTGAAGAAGTCACTTTTCAACTAAAATTGTGATTCTACAAAAACAAAATTTAATTTTCAAGAAAATAGTTAAATTTGAAACAAACAGTCTAATTTTCAATTTAAAAATATAAATATTAAAAAAAAATGCAATAGCTGATATTCAAACCGAAAAATATTTAAAATAAAAAAATTTGATCATTTAACCCAAAAATATTTAAGTTTTTAATAAAAAAAAAAAAAACAATTAAATTCAACCCGAAAAGACACCTTTTCAGCAAAGTTTTATTTTCCACTAATAAAGACAAATTTTAATTAAATACATATAATTTTTCACCAATTAGTTCAATTTTCATCTAGAAAATTTTTTTTAGAAAGTTTTAAACCAAAAGTGGATTAATTAAATTTTCAGTTGAAAACATTATTTTGAATTTTCAACCAAGAAGTAAAATTATTAACACGAAACGATAATTTTTCAACAAAAAATTAACCATCTGACAATTCTATAAAAAATATTTTAATTCTAAATTAAAAAAATTGGATAATTCAACGCAAAAAGATTTAAATTTTAAATTAAAAAATAGTTAAATCAAACAAAAAGAGGAACTTTTCAAAAGGATTTATTTACTACCAATAGAGACGAATTTTCAATAAAGTACATGCTGACATTTTTGAATTTTCGGACGAAAAAAATAATTTTTCAAACTTTTAGTTTTAAACGATTAACAGCTGAGTTTATTAAAAAATGCGACTTTTTAACAAAGATTTATTTTCTAACAATGAAGTCAATTTTTCAACAAAATAAAGGAAATTTCAACAAGTTAGTTAGTTAGTTTAATCAAAAATGTTGAATTCAATTTATAATTAAAAAAAGTATTTTCTGTTCAACAAAGGACAATTTTTTAAAATATTATTTAATTTTTTTTTAATAATAAAAAAATTTATACAACAATAATAAATGATGAAAATGTCAAAAACAGTCGATATTTCAACAAAATAATTTTTTTTAAATTCAAAAACTGTAGTATTCAACGCAAAAACTCACATTTTCAACAACGAATATCAATCACTAACTAAATATTTGAATTTTTACAAAAAAAGATTAATTTTTATCAAAAATGGAATAGTTCAATTTCTGGTTAAAAAAATTATTTTTAAACCATGAGAAAACGATTTTTGTACAACAATGATAAATCTTTAAAACAAAAAATAAATTTATTACAAATTATTTCAACTTTTAGTCAAGTATAGTAATTTCCAACCAAAGAGAATAATTACTCAATGAAAAATGTGAATGTTGATATTGGAACCAAAAAGATGTTTTTTTTTGAGGTAAAAATAGTTGAATTCGAAAAAAATAATTAATTTTGTAAATTATTAATAGGAAACGATAAATTTTCGGCAAAAAATATAACATCTGACATTTCTATAAAAAAATATTTTAATTCCAAATTAAAAACATTGGATTATAAACGAAAAAAGATTTCAATTTTAAATAAAAAAAATTTAATTCAAACAAAAAGAGGAACTTTTCAACAGGATTTATTTGCTACCAATAAAGGCGATTTTTTAAACAAAATACAGGAAATTTCAACAAATTAGTTGAATTTTTATCTAGAAAAGGCATATTTTTAATTAAAAATGTAATAATTCAATTTAGAATTAAAAAAAAGAAAAAGAACGAATTATTAAAATATTATTTAAATTTTTTGAAAATAATAAATAATGTATACAATAATAATAAATTATGATAATGTCAAAAACAGTTCATATTTCAACCAAAAAAATTTTTATTTATAATTTAAAAACTGTGGAATTCAACGAAAAAAGACACCTTTTCAACAACGAATTTCAATCACCATCTAAATAGTTAAATTTTTAATAAAAAATATTAAATTTTAATTAACAATTGAATTGTTAAATTTCCGGTTAAAAAAATTATTTTTAAACCAAGAAAAACCGATTTTTGTACAAAAATGATAATTCTTTATAACAAAAAATAAATTTTTACAAAGTATTTCAACTTTCAGTCAAGTATTTTAATTTTCAACCAAAAACAATAAATTCTGAATAAAAAATGAGAAAGTTGATATGGGAACTAAAAGGATGTTGTTTTTGAGGTAAAAATAGTTTAATTAGAGAAAAATTAATTAATTTGGAACCAGGAAAATATATTTTTTACTGATAAAGAAGAATTGATTTAATCAAGAAAATTATCAAATAAGTCATTTGAAATGATGCAATCAGTAACTCATACTAATTAAATCAGTAATTTTGAATGATATAACCAGTTACCAATAAAATAAAAAAATTCAACTATGTTGAACCAATTTTAAAATGTAGAAATTTAATGAAGAATTTGAGTTTAAAAATAATTGAACTATATAATTATAGCAAACAAATCAGTCACACTTATTGACTTTAAATCAGTATTTTAAAGTGACTGTTTGGTTCAGTCAGCAATATTTACTGATTTACCTCTTAACACTACTGTTTTGTCAGTAAAAATTACTGATGTTTTAGTCAAAACATACTTGATTAATTTATTTAGTCAACTTTTGACAGATTTGAATTTATAGTTTAAACTGCGTCTTTACACTCCTTTTAAATAAAAATGATTAGTTTTATTGAAAGGGGGTGGAATTGAAATTAAAAGAGAAATTTAATATTTTAAGGACAAAGTGAGATATTTTCCTGAAGCCCTATGCGCTCTTAATTAAATAACCTTATCGCTGGGTTATTGCATCGCCAAGTATTTGCATCCAAAGGACGGGAGAAAGTCCTGAGTTGCCTAGGGCGTTGAAACAGCGTGGGTCGGTCCTGCTCGACCCCCGTATGAATATTAATCGACCCGTATTACCTTCGGTATAATTCAACGAAACAGGGCGCCATCATAACGGTACATTTTCGCGGAAACAGCTGACGGCAGTATTTTGTGGCTTTTCAGAAAATTCCAATATCATTATCTTATTATTTCTTCCTTTCAATTCTTTATTATATTTAATTAAACTTTAGCTAGAATTCTTTCATGCTAGTTATACGACAGTATGTGTTTTATTTGCTACTAAAAAAGATAGAGTTTTTAACCCCTTTCCAGTAGTAATTCATTTTGTGATGTAAAAAGTAAAAATGCAATCATATCCCATTTCCAGTGTCCTTTCTTTTCATTATTGATAACTGATAAGCGAAAGTACAACTATGCCCCATTTCCAGTAGTCCCTTTCAATCAGGGAGGTAGAAGCAAATTAGAATTCTAGGAAGTAGCATCTTTTGATAAGTCTATATCTATTTCTAAATCTAAGTCTATATCTGAGCTGAGAGCTGAGAGCTGATTAGAAATAAATCCTTATCCCTTTTCCAGTAAAAAGTCTTTTTATAATTCAAAAAAGAAAATTATTGAGGAAGATAAAGCCATATCCCGTTTCCAGTAACCTTTCTTTTAATATTGTAAAAAGTCGAGAGACAACCATACACCATTTCCAGCAGTCCCTTTGAACCCAAGGGGTAGTAGAAAAGGGGCATTCTAGGATGCAGCCTGTTTTGTTAATGTGTATTTATCTGGAGAAAGATAGTGCTAAATAGGAACAAACTTTTATCCCTTTTCCAGTAACCCAGATTTTCATAATGTAAAAAGTTAAACGACAGCCATATCCCATTTCCAGTAATAATTCTAATGATTTTGTGAATATTAATATAACAACCATACCCCATTTCCAGAAATCCGGTTTAACCTGGGCGTAGATGAAAAGGGGCATTGTAGGAGGTAGCTTGTTTTGTATAAAAAATCTATATCTAAAAAATGATAGGGCTGATCAGGGACAAGCTTTAACCCCTTTTCCAGAAGCCGTTCTTTTCGTAATGTAAAAAGTGAAAATACAACCATATCGCATTTCCATTAACCTTCCTTTTAATTTTTTAAAAAGTCAAAAGACAACCTTACCCCATTTCCAGAAGCCCCTTTCAACACAATGTGTAGAAGAAAAGGAGTTTTTTACGATGTAGCGTGTTTTGTTGAAGAGTCCATATCTGAAAAAATTCAACGAATTAGTAACCAACCCTTACCCCTTTTCCAGTAACCAACCCTTACCCCTTTCCCAGTAACCGTTCATTTCATTTTCTGAAAATTCAAAGCACAAGCATATGCCATTTCCAGTAACTAATGAAATTGACATTCAAATATGTAGCATGTTTTGTTAAAGAAGTTATATCTGAAAAAAGATAGAGCTGAGTAGGAAGACACCCTTATCCCTTTTCCAGTAGCCGTTTTTTCTATTTTCTAAATAGTAAAATACAAACATATCCCTTTTCCAGTAACCTTGTCTTTCATTAATAGTTGTGTTGTTGTAAAGAGCCGATATCTCAAAAAAGATAAGACTGAATAGAAACACATCCTTACACCTTTCCATGTAACGAGGTATCCAGCGATTCCTAGGTACATTTCCGCGGAAACAGCTGAGGTTGTATTTTGTGGCTTTTCGGAAAATTTCAATATCATTATTTTATTATTTCTTCCTTTCAATTCTTTATTATATTTAATTGAACTTCATCTAGGATTATTTCATGGCAATTATACGACAGGATGTGTTTTATTCGCTCGTAAAATTATTTTAAGGGTCACTAAAAAAAGGCACTACTAAAAAAGATAGAGATTTTACCCCTTTTCCTTTCCTTTTTCAGCAGTCCCTTTCAATCAGAGAGGTGGAAGCAAATTAGAATTATAGGAAGTAGCGTCTTTTCGTAAGGTCGAGTCTATATCTAAAAAAAAGATAGAGCTGTTTAGAAATAAGCCCTCATCCCTTTTCCAGTAAACTTTCCTTTTATAAGCCTAAAAGGGAAAATATGGAGGGAGATATAACCATAGCCCATTTTCAGTAACCTATATTTTAATTTTTTGAAAAGTCAAGAGACAACTATACCCCATTTCCAGTAGTCCCTTTCAACCTAAGGGGTTTAGCGTGTTTTTTTTAATGAGCCTTAATCTGGAGAAAGATAGAGCTAATCAGGAACAAACTCTTATCCCTTTTCGAGCTGAATGGGAAGAACCCTTATCCCTTTTCCAGTAACCGTTTTTTCATTTTCTGAATAGTCAAATACAACCATATCCCTTTTCCAGCAACCTTTTCTTGCATTACTTCAAAATTGAAAATATAACCGTGTACCCCACTTCCAGTAGAAACACATCCTTACCCCTTTCCATGTAGCAGGACATCCAGCGATTCCTAGGATTCAAGGTCTTTTTCAGATTTTCCAGGTCAAGAAATTGAGTTATTCCAGGTCTCCGATTTTCGCCATCAAATATTCAAATAACCGTTTATTATACGTGCAAAAGATCAAACTTTAAATTTTTTGTTTGGCCAACAATTTCTCAGGAAAGCAAAATCGCAAATAAACAATTTCTTACTTTTTTGCGAATATAATTCGTCTTTGTGAAAAAATATGATCAGTATACATTGTGTACAATATATTTTTTGTAGAATAAATTTGTATAGAACAGTATTTTCCCATCGTATTCGACATTTTTGTTAATAATTTTCGTGAATTTTGAATCATAGATTTTTCTTTATGTCTTAAGCATCACATAAATTAAAATAAAATTGAGCCAAAAAACATTTTTTTGAGCTCAGAATTCATTGTATTAAAAACACCTTCATCATTCCTTGACGTTTCGATACAATTCGGACCCTTTTCCAAAATGTGATAACTTAAATAATTATATTTTTACAATTAGTAATATCTTAGAAAACAATCATGATACATAATTTTGTTTTTTGGCTAAATTTTATTTTAATTTATGTGGAACTTAGGACATTATTAGAAATCTATGATTTAAAATTCATAAATATTCTCGGTCGAAGAAAGGGACAGCCGGTCATTTTTCCGGCGGTTCAAGTGACCGAAAATTAAAATAGCGAATATTAGGATACCGAAATTTATTTT
>JAAAKG020144104.1:0-11202 GCA_010014905.2 Druon quercuslanigerum
CGGGCTTCCCCCGAAATTCCGCAAAAAAAAATAAAAAAACCGTTGGGGGGGCCCGTTCCCTTCCCCGGCCACGGCCCCCCCCCCCCCCCCTGGCTCGTAGACTAATACTAGAGTCACGGAAAGTTTCGTGTGGTAATTATCATTAATTTGAAATCTTTTTGACAATTTTAATTAATGGAAGGTGAGACCTTATCCGTTAAACGTGATAGGGGTCGTTCTTAGCGCTTGTGGAACATTGGTGGGAGGGTGAATATTTATACTGGGATTTGAAAAGCTGCCTCTGGTTATTATTCCTCATTAAAGATATCTTTTTCCATTTTAGTTGATGGAAGAGGCGACTTGGTTTCTTAAATGTGATAGGGGCTGTTCTAAAGTGTTTTTAATGTTACTGTGGAGAAGATGATATCGAAAATATGTTGGAAACGTCTTCATGGAAATTATTTTTAATTAAAATCTTTAGGGATTATTTAGATGAAGTTTGCCTTTTGATATATATTTCTTTTATTTTTTTTTTTCAAATATATATACTTTGTTAGTTAGGGGTAGCTGTTATGTTACTATTATGTTTAGTTTTCGGAAATATAAATTATAATACTTAGTGAGCTCAAGAGTAGCACAGTTCTACGGTTTATTTTTCCTCCTACTTATTCCATCTTTTTCTTCGGGAGACAAGGGAAGTTTTTTGCAAATTAATTTTTGAAGGGTTTGATATTCCAAAAAAATTCCAAAATTCTGGCGCTAAATGATTTTTTCAAATTTTCTTTATTTAACGTGCTAGCCGGCAGGTCCTCTGTCCCAAAACTTCGTCTTTTTTAAATTAGAAGAACCGAAAAGTTTATTGGTATTGAAGACGAGCCCAAAGAAGCCCAAAATTTGAATATACTTACAATAAGTTCAAGTGCATGTTTTTTTAAAAGTACTTTTTGAAAGATAGGTGCTGGCGAGCAGCACCTACACCCAAAATAGGCTTTCTTGAGACAACTAAAAAGCCCAAAAATCGGCATCGGTGCCCAAAAAATCCATAAATACCCAAAATTACGGCAAAAGGAAAAATTGAACTTCCGTTGTAGATGTGCTAGCGGAACGCACCTTAATTAATAATGTGACTTTTCTAAGAGCAGCTCATTACCATTTATAGAATCGATTTTGTGGAATTAAAAAGTAAAGCCAAGTGCGAATAGCAGAAAAAGCGATAAATAAAAGTATTGTACAACAATTTGATACATTTTTGATATCTGAACCTGTAAATCGCAAGTCTATATTAGAATATATTATATTATACTTACGAGCAGCATAAATAAATACCACAAAACCGAAGAGCGGAACAAAAATAAAAGATCTCATTTTGCAACTGATAAACATTGAGTGTTTCACTTGTATATATACCAGCCATTGTCGCATCATTGACAAAAAATATTACTCATACTTAGGAGGTGGTTTGGAATTTAAACATGTTTGAGTTGCGTAAAGATACCTGCCCCGAAAGGGAAATATTTATCGATAATGCTCATTTGCTGGTATGGTTTTTCCATCTTCATTAGCCTCTACACAAGCCACTATAGCTGATCTGAGGAAAGAGGTGGTGGAACTCAAACAAGTGGCCTTTGAGTCGATTTTCCCTCCCTGGGCAGACTGGCTTAAAGTGTACGTTTATTGCTACACGAAAAGAAATTTTCTTTTAAACAAAAAAATACAAATATCCGTAACCTATATAGAATAAATATTAGAATAGAAAAAAATTAATATAGGAATTTTGATGTTTAATGTGAAACCATGCAGGAAAAACTCAATTCAACTTGGTGGTGAAAATGCACTATCTCTACATTTTGAATTTTCTCAAAGCAATCTACAACTTGAATTAAAAGATTATAATAACTAAAAGTCGAAATATTCACATTAGCTTTTATAGTATCATTTTAGTAAATTTTCAGTAAACGATAGTACACGTGTATAGGAGTGAGAGCAGTAAACAACAGTAAAACTCTCATACTGAATTCTATAAAACATCTGAGAAATTATACACCAATATCAAATGCTTTTCAGACTTAGGAAGACGCCTAAAGATGTATGCGATAAAACAAGATTGATGATTTTTTCCTAAATTTTCTAATCCCTGTATTTAATCAGTTGAAAAGTCTCAAGAAAATCAAAAAATGTAATGCCTTACTCCGTTGTCTACACTACAAAGGCTGAACTTGTTTTTTGAAAAACAACAAATTAAGAAGGGAGGACGAAAAATAAAACTTTAAAAATTTTTTAGTCAAAATGCTTCATTGGAGATGCTCGTTGGATTCTTACGTTGGATTCAGATTTCAACGATTGTATAAATTTTGAGTTAAGAAATTCATTTCCATAAATGTGCGAAATATTTATCTAACTGTGTCTGCACCTCCAGTCAAAGGGCAGAGACGGCCATACGAAGACAGGACATGATATTAACATGACAGCATGCTGCATGATCCTAGTAATTGGACTCCATAAGGGTGTTTCCATCAGAAAAAGAAGAATTCCCAATTCCATGCAAAGGAAAGCTGTACATTAATCTACGTATGATAAATGTATCATTTCATTATGGCCGCCTCTAACATGCCAATTATTGTTTTCATAATAAGAATTTACCTGAATAGCAGAAGGTACAAGGAGTACATTTGGGTTGTAATGGAAGAAGACCCGCGTACTAAAAATTTCCTCAATTCAAGTGACCCAATAAATCATCATCAGTGACAAATTCCATAATATGGATAAGGACTACACTAGAGTTTAGAATCATTAAAGTCAAAGTTTTGTTGTTAATCAATCACGTAATAAGTTATAAAATTGATATTGGATAATCAATATAATGAATTCCTAAATACAAACAAAAAAAGTTTAACTAATATATTTCAGTAAAATAAAAAAAATAAACATTTCAATTTGTGTAAGTGAGCAACTTTACAGAAGCTTTAAATTCATTAGATAGGCTTAGAAAAGAAATAACTTTTCTATGTTAATTTTGAGAAAAGTGATATCAGAATTGCTATTATTGCTAGCAATGACTAATAACCCAAGTAAAACATTCATATAATTTCCTATTTGCTAGATACAAGTCTTTTAGAAAGACCTTGAACATAAGGTAACGTTACCTTTAAAGCTGTTTGACGTGCTATTTTGATCTGTGGTTATTTGAAAATTCACCGGTTCATTATCGTCCATTTAGTACCATCTGTTAGCATTTCTGTCAATGTCCATTTCAGTAGCTTGTTTTTGTTTTTTCACGATATTTGTATGAAGAAATTTCATTTTTAATTATTTTTAAAGCCTCTGTTATAGAGGTTCGAAATTTTTAATAAAGAATTAAAAAAAGAAATAAAGAATTTTTTACATTTGTTAAAAAAATAAACTAAAAACTGCAAACAAAATTACAATATTGTTCCTTACGCCGGTTAGTAATCTAATTTTATTTTAGTTCAAAAAAAATATTTCTAATGTTGTTAAAGATAATTAGTCAAATTCCGGTCGTTCCATCGAGAAAATAAATATAAGAAAATATGATTCACTTTACATAATCATATCTGTCAAATATAATAATTATTAATTTTTTTAAATCGTTTTAAAATTCTTATGAATGAGCATTTTACCTGTCTTATAAGCACAGCGACAAGTAAATTTGTGTGTAAAGCCTATTTTTAAGTTTCAAGAAAATGAAGTCTCATTTTTGGCAACAAACGTAAATCTGTTTAGCAATCTTGTTCTTCTTTTTGCCTACCGATACCTTGTGTTTTTTTATTTCTATAGCCTTTTTTAAAATTAGACGGTATTTAAAGCACTAGATAAAATCACATATTTTCAAAAGATTAGTAATTATTCAATAGGCAATCACTTAATTACAATATTTAATAAAATTATTAAAAAGATTTCATTTACAAAAATGAAAATTTTTTGTACTAATTTTGCTTATTTTTTTTTATTCTCTCGTTATTTTTCAAAATGCTTTCCTTTTTTCAATTAAATTTTCTACTAACTAATTAAATTTGCAAAAAAAAACTAAAATTTATAACTGAAAATATAATTTTTTAGGAAGAAGCAAGTGCAAAAAAATTAATACAAATAGAGAGCAAACAAATTACTAAAGCAATTTGCCGCAAGTTGCCGCAATTCTTCATTTTGAAAATTCTATAGTTTTTCGCTAACCAACTTTTAATTTTCCCTGGCCATTATTATTCAACGAATATTTGCAAAATTTTTGTTTTTAATTTCTGACGCTTCCCTGCCCAAAAAATTTCCTGAATTAAAAAAAAAATCTGTTGGCTTGATTATGTTACAGATAATACTTCTACATATTCTAAACATTGAAAATAATTAAAGCCATAATTAAACCATTTATATGAGTACACAATGTCGTGAAAAAATTTACAGTTTTTTGGCTGTCTAAATCAAATGTGTAGTTAAAATGGCACCCTTAATTAAACAACTATAAACTTTCATAATTCCCCGGCCCGAGCCGTTTATTTTTAAAAATATAGGGGGGGGGGGTTGAATAATTATTCAAAAGAAAAAATAGTTTTTTTTCTGAAAAAGAGAAACTTTTAAAAAAGTAATTTGATTTTGAGAGATGGATGTAGATTATATGTACAATTAATTTCTAACTAAAGAATTCAACTTTAAACCAAGTAGTTGATTTTTAACCAAAGAAGATTAAATCTTAACCGGAATGATGAATGGGCAGGTCCAAAAATTGACTAGAAATGTTTTTGAATGAATTTTTATACATATTGGACAAAGCTTGGTTTTTACCCCATCATTGACTGGGTTGCAGTGAAGTGAACGATGGGGGTACCTACAGCTTAAGGTCAGTTCCGATAGCCACAGGCTCAGGAAACGAATACCCAACCTTTAACGTAAAGTCCGAGCCTCTATCCAACTGAGTCACCGATGCTCTTAATTATTATAATTATTATGAATATTATAAAAATAATACTTTGCTCAAAAGAAAATCCTTTTCAGTTGGAAAAGGCCAAAAACAGTGCGTTTGTGCATAAGAAGCGCTAAATGCAATGATAATTATGGCGATGCGTTGTCAAATAGGAATTTTTTAGTAATTCTGTATTTCTTTAAATAAAAATAAGTGATCCTGTAGAAAACAAAAGGGTCTGATATTGAAAAATGTTTATTACAAATATTTTGATGACAATTAAAGGTGTCAATAAAAGCATTTTTTCGTGTTAAGATGTTACTCTTTAAAGAAGTTTAATGGGCAAACTTTACCAACATTAGTTTATATACAATAAATATTATACCTTGAAGCGACAACTGCAATGTAAACTTTTACAGAATTACAGCCTTAAATGCGAACAGAAAATTTTCTATCCATTTATTTTTAAAGAAGCTGCTCAAAGCACCCATGGCTTTGAGGATTACATTCTTATTACGACAATCGATAATGTGTCTTTTTAGCGTGTAAAAGAAAATTTGACAAATTCTGAAACTCATAAAAAATTTTCTTTCTAATAATGAAAATGATCCAACTTCTAAATTTATGTCAAATTAACAAATTTCAAGAGAAAAGTTGCGAAACACATCTATTTTATATAAAGCAGAAATGTGTAAATAACTTTTTTTGTACATGACACATACAAAGTGTATCATTGGCTTGTTCGAGTAAACAAATACTTCCAAACATAGCGTAGCTTTAACACTTATTTAAAGATATGTACAGACATACAGACATATGAACATACAGGAAGAACTATGCACACGAAGAGAGACGTAGATACAAGCAAACAGGCCGATATACATACAGATATACAGACAGATATAAACACGTATATACAGGCAGACAGAAAAACATATATACAGTCATACAGACTGACATACTCACGGACAAATAGACACACATGCAAACAGATATAAATACTGTCATACATACTAACAGGCACCGACAAAAAGTTACGATTTTCGGACTCTGTGAGTACCGAAACGTAAAAATCCGTTAAAAACCAGAGGTCGAAAATTTGGACTATTACATTACATTCTCATAAATTAGAATGTAAAAATTTGTTATGAAAATGTATAAAAAAGCCAATTATTTTGTAATTCTTGGTTGTAATTAATTGTTCAGTTTACATAACGTAACGATGAAATCAGAATATAAGTGCATTTAAGCACCGAAAATGCAGCAGATGGCAATTTCATCCATTCATTTGTTTATAAAAATTAAATAAATGAAGTACGTAAGTTATTAGATAATAAAACTTTTTATTTTAAACAAATGTTAAAATAGTGGAAAAAACTGTACTTCGTGACAAGAATATTTCTTTGACATTTGTCTCTGCAAACTGAAATCTACAATGTACATATTCGTTTACAAGATATTATCTGTAAGGTGAAGAAGAATTCAAATTGTTCACCACATTAAAATGTCTCTCAAAATTACTTATTCACATTCCTGGTCTTTATCAGATACACTTAAACAGAGTTCTGTTTTCGTTTATTTTAAAATCGTTTTCGGTTTGTAAAGTTTTCTAATTTTTCATAGAACATTAAAATTATTTGGCAAAACATTATCAGAACGATTTACTTTGAATAAGGATAAACTTGAGTGTTTGAAAAAGCTTATTTTTATTTTATAGCATTTTTAGATAAAATTTCCTTTCTATACGCATATTAGTAAAACTAAACTCATTAGTAATGAAAATTAAGGGATTTGACCACCAAACACTAGGCCTCTAAAGATATTGTTAAATTTATAACTCTATTGCAAAATAAGAGAGCCATAATGAGAAATTGTTAACGTGACCTAGACTGTTTTTTTTAAATATTGCAAACTGATTTTTGCAATAAGTTCAGATAAATAACATTTTTTTAAATACAATGACTCAAGTGGTTATAAATTAATTAAACATAATCAGGATCCTTACACAATACTTTTCAACAGAATTTTATTATGGGTTTTCTGAAATTATCTTCGGTTGTACGTTTGTTTATATTTACATAGAAAATTGAAATCAATAGAAGAAGAATTGAGTCATAAAAAGTATGCTGATTAAAAGTCTGCAAATAAATAATGGTTCGTCCTTCGAGAAACTGTCACTAGACTACAAAGTTTTATCTTGTGTCAAAGTAAATTAAAAACTGATAAAGAATTAAATACTGGTAATTTACGACTTTTATGTATAAGATTCATTTTAGAAAATTAAGCAAGAGTGTTTATGAAGAATAACAAATAGTATTATTGGCAGTAATTAGTTTTGCAATAGTTTTAGAGGAATTCAGGACACGTGTTGGGCATGTGATGTTTTGTTATTAAATAGAAAGTCTAGACGCATTCGTTTTAGAAAAATAAATTTTTAACAATTATTTACGGAGAGAAGTTTTTTCTCTATCGGAACATTTTTTTTCGGGTTCAAAAATTCTAGCCTAGTGATAGGCAATTTAATAATATCAAAAAACAAAGAAAAGTGCAAGATAGTTTTGGGAGCAATTCTCACAGAAGATTATTGTTATCGATACTTACAGAGATTCTGTTATTCGCTGAATGCCGAAAACAAAATAGCCTCTTTAGACATAGAAGATATTTCAAGAACATGGTCATTGAAAAAGAATTCGTTTTAATGCTAAACATTTTGATTTATTTTGATAGTTTTAAAATAATTTTTTTTTATTTTTATCCAAAGTTTTGAGGCGTCATCAACCTTATTATGTTGTTCTATGATGTGGGTGGATGAGCTTCATTATTTCAAGCTGTTGGAAAGAGAAAACGTATATATTTATCGTTTGTGGTATCCCTTATCCAACATTATTTACCTAATATGGTAAAAAAATGTTAATCTTATTTTATTAGCTATTAAAAAGTATAGTTTAAATTTAAGTTTACAACTGGCAGTGTCAAGCATATATTCTGTTTTTTTCAATGTACTAAAAAAAGTGTATAAGTCTTAAACAATGATATTCTAATAATTATTTAAAGACAAGTAAATATTAGCACGTTTCGTTTTAATAAGAAAACTTTTCATTTCATGTTAACAATTTTAAACTAAAAAGAATTTTTATTTGAACAAATTACGTTTTCGAAACAGTTTTTTTTAATTTCTGCAAACGAAGATTTAAGAATAAAACTCTAATATATTAAAGCTTATTTTCTCAGAAAAAATATTTGCTACGACTGGACCATATTTAGATTCCAAACTGAGTTATCTTAAGGCCGACCTTAATAAAATAATGGTTTAAATACAACATTTTAGAAACAAGTAAATTTATTAGCTTATTATTTATTTATTTAAAAATAACTAAATCAAGTAAAATTCTACAAAATATCTTTCATGAAAAAATATGCTATCATTCATTAAATTCGCATGAGGTTTAATTCGATTATATACTTTCTTTCAATTCTCTTTGGGTTTTCCAATTACCTGTTGGCGGAGGAAGTACCCGTCGCAATGGTCACTGTTCAGTCCTCATCCACAACGTATGCTCCCCATACATTGCAAATATAACGTTATCTTGTACCACCGTGTAATAGTTTTTAGGTGCGATTTCCTTTGTTGTAACAGCTTTATGAAGAAAAATATAGTAATTGATTATTTTCAATTATAATAAATTCTCTGTCTACTAAACTAATGAAGATACATGACCAAACAAGGTGATGTTCATGGAGATAAATTTTAAGAGATTAATTTCACGGAACTGCTTCTTGATTTTATTCATGCATTAGAACAAGAACTAAGAGTTCTGCACCCTTGCTTTAAGGTTAACAGTTGTTGCTTTAAAAGCATGGGTTTCGAGATTTTAGTTCTTGCGCCAAAGCGTGAGTGAAATCAAGAAGCACTTCCGTAAATTAATCTGTTGAAATTTCTTTAAGAGTTAAATCATTTCGCCAGAAGTTTAAGGTCCACTTGTCGTTTGAAAATAAGGTTACGTACTTTTTTTGTTCAAACCTATATTCCAAGACTTAACTTCAATGCGTGTATTTTTCTTTAAATAAAATACTTTTAATCTTTCACAATTTAAAAAATATTCACAAGATACTAGGTTCTTGTGATAGAGAAAACAGCTAGTATTGATATAGACAAAACAGTTACTTATTTTGTGGTGAAACCTTAAATTAATCAGGACTTTAAATTTCCAGCGTTTAGTTTATAGAGTGATGTTTGAGCAAAGAAAAACTCGAAGAAAAAAGAGTTGTAAACTACAATCAAAGAAAGTTTTTTGGAGAGTTCGATTTTAATCCAGTTACTATTTCAGCTAGCCGCTAAACGTCTCGCGTACGTATTATATGTCGAGAAGAACAGCTGTACTAGCAACAATGATGAAAGCTAATCTGGTACTCATGTAATATTAAAGTATTGTGATCAAAATCTCGGCACACTTTTTAAACAATCGCTTTTGCTAATTGCACGAATTTGAATCATTATACAATTCGCTTAGTTCAGAATTTGGTAATCAGTGATTCGATGTTTACTGCTTTGTCTTCTTTTGTTTTTTTATCTATTAATAATTCTTTGATATTTTCTGTCTAATTGATTATTTTTCATCTTTACGCCGACGTACAGGAATCACAGTAATGTCACAATTATTGGTATACAGTAAGGGAATGAGACATTCAGCTCTTGAAATATTGAAACTTATGATTTTAGCAATGTCTTACGCAAAAGTAAGTTACCTTTTCTGCAGCAATAATTTACGGAATAAAATTTTATATTATATTATAATTTAAAGAATATGAAATTCGTAGAACATTTTCAAATGGCCAGGGGCGTGAGACACTTCTTTCAACTTGAAGAGCTGAGAATTATCATTCATATACATACCTGGAGTAGGGGATGATGGTGAAGGCTTTGGGCATCTACAACACCCTTGAACCATTCTTCGGATCGCTGCATAATTGAGGAGAAAATAGACTAATTAGGCAGAATTCTCGATCAAATTAGTTCCAGATAGTGAATTATTTTTTAAATTACCGTTTGGAGGATGCTTTATTTTATAAATCTTTTCACCACGGAATATCCCAACTGGAAATCCGTTTTCGTCACACACTTCAGCGTTATCCTTAATGCCGACCGCCAAAATATTCTCTCGTACTGTAAAGAATATACAGTTTCTAATCGCTTAAAAATACAACTGATAGATATCAACAAAACTGTCATATAAATTGCAAGCATACATATTATTTTGCAGGAAATAAAATTCTAAATTTTATTCTGAATTGCAAAAATATTATATTGGTTTAAAAAAATTCTGTCCATACTACGAATTTGTACAAGGCGGGCTAAAGTCTGCATCTCGAGACTTATTTCCTTTTTAAGGAAGCTAAAAAGTCAACCTTTCTAATTTAAGTCTGTGGATGAATTTTCTGTACAATTAGCAAACTTCTTTTCATAAAAATATTCAAATGCTTATACTCAGGGGGCTTTCCTTGAAATTTCTAGCCGAAGTAGCTATTTGAGGAGAATTAGATAATTTAATCTAATATATCGCAGCTCAATTATAAGCACCCGGACCACGTTGGGACAGAAAAGAATAATATTTTTTGCTATTTTATTTTTGTTTTCTAATCACCTTTATCATATACAGGGAATCCACTTTGAGATGACGCTGGATCACCACCACGTTCGCCTGTAAGAAAATAATTAAAATTTTTTTCAACAAACTTGTCTAAAAACTAAAATTTTTTTACAATAACATTATTTCCGATTAAGGAAGGTATTAGAATTGCCCGAAATTTGACACCATAACATTCGAATTCTGAAACCAAACGACACAGAATACTGAAAAAAAGCCTTAAAGAGAAATAAGAGCTTTTGAACAATCCTACAATATTTCTTCTAACCATTTTCCAATGGAACAAAAGACGCGAGATACGTAAAAATATGAAAGAAGACTTGTAGGATATTTCGCTTTATCCATAAAGAATATTATGAAAACTATAATTAAACAATTGAATGAACTTACCTCAGTAAAATTCAATTATAATTATATGAGCGCCTTCTCCGAAAAGATCAAATGTAGTACTCCCATCTTACGCCGGTGTTGCCACAGTTTCAAAGCCAAAAAACTCGCGTCGCATACTCTCTACTACTGCTCTCATTATTTAAAAGTATTGCCGGGAAAGAAAAGATCGGGATTATTAAGTTGTATTTAATTATTGGATTTTTGTCGCAGGGTGGGTTTGATCTTTTCGGAGAAGGCGCTCATATAATTATAATTGAATTTCACTTAGGTAAGTTC
>JAAAKG020144105.1:0-11202 GCA_010014905.2 Druon quercuslanigerum
CAAAATAAATAAATTTTCAAAATATCGAATTCTTTACAAAATAGTTTAATTTTCAAACAAATAGTTTTACTGGCCACCAAATATTTTAATTTTTAACCAAAATGTGGAGCTTGCTATTCAAAAATAAATATTTTTAACAAAATAATTAAATTTTCAACAAAAAGGTTCATTTAAAAAAAAAGAGGTAACTTTTCTACAAAAAAAATTTGAATTAACATCCCAAAAATATTAATTTTCAAAATAAAAGTTAATTTTTAATATAAAAGTTAATTTTTAACAAAATAGTTTTATTTTAAAACACAAAAAATCTAATTTTTTTAAAAATTGTTGAATTTTCTACGAAAATAGTAGAATTTTAAACCAAATAGTTCAACTGACAACCAAAAGGTCGAATTTTTAATAAAAAATTAATCAATTTTCAACAAAATAAATAAATTTTCAAAATATCGAATTCTTTACAAAATAGTTTAATTTTCAAACAAATAGTTTTACTGGCCACCAAATATTTTAATTTTTAACCAAAATGTGGAGCTTGCTATTCAAAAATACATATTTCTAACCAAATAATTAAATTTTCAACAAAAAAGTTAATTTTTAAACCAAAGAGGTAACTTTTCGACAAAAAAATTTGAATTCGTAACCCACACATATTAATTTTTATCATAAAAGTTAATTTTTAACATAAAAGGTAATTTTCAATAAAATAGTTTTGTTTTAAACCCCAAAAAGTCTAATTTTTCAGAAAATTGTTGATTTTTCTATGAAAATAGGTTCAGTTGGCAACGCTTGAAATCTTCGTTTTTTTTTTTAATTTGTATCTTCATTTCCCAATTATAAATCGAGGAAATTACATCAATTCCTAATTAATTATACTTGAAATGTGTCATAAAACGTTTAGTATCCAAGATTTACATCATAAATTTAAACACGTTCTTCAGTGACCTCAGAGAGATGAAAAGTTATGAGGAAATTGCTTTGTGAGACTTAAAATTCCTTCACGTAATAACGCTTTCTCGCTTTTCGATTATTTCTACATCAATTTTTATTCTGAGACTGTAATTAAAATATTATAGGCTTCAGAGTAACAAAATAATTTTCACGAAAACAGGAAAAATATAGGGAAATACATTTTTAAATAAAATTAATATTGGTACCATATTCAATTCACATTTTACAATTTTTTAATTAAATAGTTAAATTTTCTACCAAAGAGATGAACTTTCAACTAAACTAATAAATCTTCAACCAAAAAATGTGCATTTTTAAACAAAAATTTAATTTTCAAACTAAATAAACGAATTTTTGTACGACAAAAAAATGAATTTTAAAGCAAGAAATACAAATTTTTAACAACAAAGTTCTTTTTGAACAAAATAGTTCCATGTATAACCAATAAAATTAATTTTTAACTAAAAGAATAAATATTCAAACAAACAAAATTATTTTTTAATAAAGCAATTCAACTCTTAACTTATTAGTGGAATTTTCAACAAAAATTTAATTTTTAAACCAAAAAGACTAATTCTCTATAAAAAAATGAATAGTTAAACAAAAAACAAATTTTTAATAAAAAAGTTCATTTTTAACTAAATAGTTCTATTTTTATCCAAAGAGAATAATTTTCGACTGAAATAATGAATATTCAACTAAAATAATGAATCTTCAACCAAACAAAATATTTTTTTATCTAAAAAGTGCAAATATCAAGTTATTAATTGAATTTTTAACTAAAAAATGTACATTTTCAACCATAATTTAATTTTTAAACTAAATAAACGAATTTTCTACGGGAAAGAAATTAATTTTGAAGCAAGAAATACAAATTTTTAACAACAAAGTTCATTTTTTACAATATAGTTCCATGTATAACCAAAGAAATTCATTTTTAACTAGAAGAATAAATATTCAACAAAAAAAAATTATTAAAAAAAAACAATTAAATTCTTAACTTATTAGTGGAATTTTCAAAAAAAAAATAATTTTTAAGCCACAAAGACTAATTCTCTATAAAAAAAAGTAAATATTTAAACAAAAATGAGAAAGTTAAACTATTAGGTAAGAACAAATACGTTTGAACAACAAGAAAATAAACGTTTAACAAAATAGTTTTATTTTCCACCAAAAACATGAATTTTCAACTAAAATAATAAATCTTCAACGACACAAAATTATTTTTTAGAAAAGTAGTTCAACTTTTAACTTATTAGTGGAATTTTCAACCAAAAAATGTGCATTTTCTACGGGGAAAAATTGAATTTTGAAACAAGAAATACAAATTTTTAACAATTAAGTTTATTTCCAACAAAACATTTTCCATGTATAAACAACGAAATTAATTTTTAACTAAAAGAATAAATATTCAAATAAACAAAATTATTGTTTAAAAAAGCCATTCAACTCTTAACTTACTAGCGGAATTTTCAAGAAAAATTTAATTTTTAAAC
The DNA here is from genome assembly GCA_010014905.2 of Druon quercuslanigerum. Taxonomy (NCBI): domain Eukaryota; kingdom Metazoa; phylum Arthropoda; class Insecta; order Hymenoptera; family Cynipidae; genus Druon; species Druon quercuslanigerum. The sequence continues at coordinate 2,445 of JAAAKG020144105.1, forward strand.
CAAAAAGACTAATTCTCTATTTAAAAAATGAATATTGAAAAAAAAATTTCAAATAAATAGTTCTTTTTCAACGAAATAGTTCTATTTTTAACCAGAGAGAATAATTTTGGATTAAAATAATGAATATTCAACTAAAATAATTATTCTTCAAACAAAATAATTTTTTATCTAAACAATGCCAATATCAATTTATTGCTTGAATTTTAAACCAAAAATGGAAATTTTTAACCAAAATTTAGTTTTACGATCCAAGTAGATGAATTTTCAAAACAAAAAATTAACCAAAGAATGCAATTTTTCAACAAAAAAGTTAATTATTAACAAAATATTTTGCATTTTCAAACACAATAGTGGAATTTTCAACAAAAATTTAATTTTTAAACCAAAAAGACTAATTCTCTATAAAAATGAATATTTAAACAAAGAAAACCATTTCTCAATAAAAAAATTCATTTTCAACTATATAGTTTTTATTTTTAACCATAGAGAATAATTTTCGAATAAAATAATGAATATTCGACTAAAATAATTAATCTTTAAACAAAGAAAATAATTTTTTATCTAAAAATTGCCAATATCAAGTTATTATTTGAATTTTAAACCAAAAAATGTACATTTTCAACCAAAATTTAATTTTTAAACTAAATAAAAGAATTTTCTACGGAGAAAAAAATGAATTTTAAAGCAAGAAATACCATTTTTAACAACAAAGTTCATTTTCAACAAAGTAGCTCCATGTATAACCAACGAAATTAAGTTTTAACTAAAAGAATAAATATTCAAACAAACAAAATTTAAAAAAAACAATTTAACTCTTAACTTATTAGTGGAATCTTTAACAAAAATTTACCTTTTAAGCCAAAAAGACTAATTCCCTATAAATACAAGAATATTCGAACAAAAAAACCATTTTTCAATAAAAAAAGTTCATTTTCAACTAAATAGTTGTTATTTTTAACTAAATATTTCTATTTTTAACCAAAGAAAATAATTTTTGATTAAAATAATGAACATTCAACTAAAATAATTAATCTTTAAACAAACAAAATAATTTTTTATCTAAAAAGTGCCAATATCAAGTTATTATTTGAATTTTAAACCAAAAAATGTACATTTTCAACCAAAATTTAATTTTCGATCTAAATAGATAAATTTTCAAAACAAAAAATTTACCGAAGAATACAATTTTTCAACAAAAAAGTTAATTATTAACAAAATATTTACATTTTTAAATAAAATAGTTCGAGTTTTTATTACAATAATCAATAACCAAATAAAATACCAAATAGTAGAATCTTCAAACAAAGTATTTAAATGTTTAATACAAAAAAAAGGAATTTCCTGCAGAACAATTAAATTTTCAACACAAAGACAGTTAAATTTTCTACAGTTAAATTTGTAACCAAATTGTTCAATTTCATCCAAAATAGTTAATTTTTCAAAAGACAAAGATGAATTATCCACAAAATAGTTCAGTTTTCTACCAAAAACATTTAATTTTTAACAAAAAGTATGAATTCTTAAAGAACATTTTTAATTTTTAACCAAGAATGTGAATTATTAAACTAACAATTGAATGTTACACTAAGAAAGATACATTTTCAACAAAAAATGGAAATGTTAAGCTAGCAGTTTCAAAAAAATTTGGAAAATAAAAAAATGAACTTTCAATAAAATATTTCCATTTTTAACCAAAGAGGTCAATCATTAACCAAAATAATGAATCTTCAATCAAACAATTTTTTTTACAAAATTGAACGTACAATATTTTATTATTTTATATTTCATTGAAAAAGTGAATTTTGAACCGAACTTTAAATTTCAATTTTCAAGACAAAGACTAATTTTTTATTTAAAATAATTGAATTTTGAACAAAAAACTTAATTTTCTAACAAATATTTAAATTTGCAAAAAAAAAGTTCATTTTCAACCATAATAGTTGATTTTCAAACCAAAAATTCGAATTACCAAATAGCCTGACAACTATTAGAATTTTTAACATAACAGTTGCATCTTCAACCAAATAGTTTAATTTTGAGGTCAAAAACACGAATTTCTGAAAAATAATTTTATTTTTATATTTAATTCTAAAATATTTGTTCTAGATCATTAAATTATGGTGAACCTAGACAGGTCCTAATTTTTAAGAATCCAGTTTATTGTCAACTAAGTAGTATGAATTTTCAACCAAAAATATGACATTTCTAACAAAAATTATAAATTTTAAATAAAAAAGACGAATGTTCAAAAATTAAATTAAATTTGCGGCAGAAGAGATTACTTTTTAACAAAATATTGGATTTTTCAACAAAATAGTTAAATATTTAATCCAATAGTAACATTCTTGACTGAAAGAGATGAATTATATATAAGAAACATAATAATTTAATTTAACCAAAAAGAATTAACTTTGAACTAAAAATAGGTGGATTTTTTATTTGGTTCTATTAATTAATTTCTCATGTAAGCAAAAAAAGGGGAAGTTTTTTGAAAACAGGGAAAGAGGGGAATATGGGAAAAAGGCTAAAGTCTAAGCTTACCTTGTTTTGGATAAAGCATGAAAGGATAGATTATAAATATTTTTTTTTAATTTTCTCATTCCAAATATGTCTTGCGACCTAATAAAAAAAATGTCAACCACCATTTATAAATCGCAAACCGAGTATTTCAAGGAAGGTTCAACTTTTTATTTCCATTTCTAAACCCACGAATGAATTCAGGGTCTCTTAACATCTCTACTACTCTGCTTTGGTGGTGGAGTCCTCCTCTTCACGACCTTCCTCCACCTGGCACCGGAAGTCCGCCAAAGCGTCGAAAGACACCAAGCCAATGGTCAACTGGTCACCCTCGGAACCTTGAGTCTCGCTGAACTTCTATTCTGTGGAGGCTTTTTCTTCGTCTACCTGGTTGAAGAAACTGTCCATGCGGCTCTGACAAACAAACCCGAATCTGGTGAAACCCTCCTCTACCGCACGGTCTCCGTTCGAAGGTGCAACAACAACAACAATAACAATAACAACAACAATCAAGGAGGCACATCAACAACAACTCCAACTGCTACCAGAGCTTGGAAAGCGGGACATTGCAATGAAGAGAAAGAGAAGATCGAGAAAGGATCCAAAGATAGATTGAAGGATCCAGAGTTGCAAAACAAGAGGGATAGGCTTCCTGCGATTTTCCTACTTTCCTCATCGGACGTACCAGTCGAGACTGAAAATGTGAAATATGACCTTGAGTCTCTTTCGAAGGAGAGTAAAAATCCCCATAAGGCGGAGAATTCCGTCAGAGGATTACTGACAGTTCTTGCCTTGTCCTTCCATGCGATCTTCGAGGGTCTCGCCGTTGGTCTCGAGCCATCCTTGAATTCGGTCGTCTACCTGGCAGCTGCCATTGCCACTCATAAACTGGTGATCGCCTTCTGCGTGGGCATGGAACTCTACGTGGCGGGTACTTCCAGTAAAACTATTCTCGGATATCTGTCCGTTTTCTCTATGGTGACGCCACTGGGGATTATGGCTGGCATGGCCTTGGGCCACTTCAAGAACGACAGCGAAAACCTGGGACCGGTACCAACCATCCTCCAGGGCATGGCAGCCGGCACGCTACTATATGTGGTCTTCTTCGAAGTTCTCGCCAGAGAGAGAGCTAATGAAAAAAGTGGACTTCTTCAGCTGGCTGCTATCCTCCTCGGATTCATGCTCATGCTGGGACTCCAAATCGCGAGTGAGTTTTCTCTCAAGATTTTTTTCTTTTTGGTAAAACGTTCAGGGGCCTATTTAATAAAAATTACAAGTCTACAAGTTAGAAGTTAGTAAGTTACTAGCCTGTGATTACAAGCACTTGTATTTTCTGTTTCACAAGAGTCTTACGTCGCCTACAAGTTGCAACCGCTTTTACAAGTGCATGCATGCGCACTTAACTTATCATAGCTGTTAACCTCCAAATGTGATTTCACTAACTCTGATTAAATCCATGATTAACTAATCATGATTATTTTTTAATCAATGATTAAATGTGCGTTAACCAGCGATGCGTTCTGCCAAGCATTTTCAACCTCTGGATAGCTAATAGTATACTCTGTTCGCAATAAAGTCTAGTTTTTACGTCTTTCTGTTGTAACGGCGACTCTGATTGGTTAAAACGAATTTCTTCCTGAACACTCGGCGCCATATGATTTAGGCGCCATCATATGATAAGACGCCCAAAGTTTAAATTTACGTGTAGTTAAAGTGCAATAGAAGAGAAGTGGCAATTGTGTTGTTTACAAAATAAAATAAAAGAGGTGGATATTATGGCGGACAAAGTAGAAGATGCGATTACAAAATAATCATATATTTCTTTGAACAATCGAGTCTTTTTTGAATTATTGGGTTTACCTAACCTCAAATTGGACGCAATGCAAACGTCAACTAGGCTTTTTTCAATTACCACTCAATTCACTCGTTCTCTGAATATTCGTGGTCTTTTCTGAACATGGTAAAACATTTCATCATCATCATCAGATGATGATAAAATATCACCGTAAAACAGAGCTATATTTCCTTCCTGTATATTGCACTCACTGCATTTGCACTTCAATTTCGGGGTTATGTTACTTTAATCACTGACTAAAAGAATGGTGGAACGTAAAGTATTGATTAAATAAGGCTAAACAATGATTTACGATTTAATCAGAGTTCGTAAAATCGGCGCTAAGAAGATAAATGTTGTGCCATGGCGTCGAAGGAATTAACAAAGACAAAAAAGATCAGTGTTTTAAAGAAGACACGCTCCGTAGCCTTTCCTAACCTATAAATATATACACTTATTTTAACGTGTGTAATTCTTTATCGACTTCAGAGTAACCGATAATTATATCTAAACTTCAATAAGCGCTTCTTTAATTAATTCATAATACAATTTTCTCGGTCAGAAATTTTAGTAAACTTCCTTAAAATATAACTTGTATTTACTCTTATCACTTTTACCAAACCGCAAAGACCATCCGAAAATTTTCTATAAACCACAAGTGCTACTTACAAGACGAAACCTTTATGAAACATAACACTTGTAAACTGCGCGATATTACTTGTAAAAGGTACTTGTAACTTACTTGTAACTTGTAAAAAGTACAAATGACTTTATGAAACACCCACTTGAAATACAAGTTACAATTCCCTAGACTTCTTCTTGTAACTTGTAACTTGTAGGTTTTATGAAATAGGCCCCAGGGAACCCTCCGCTACACAGTGGAATGAAATAAATAAACGATATTCAAAAGAACTTGTAGCTGGCCTGATTTTGGAATTTTTTTTGTTTAACCCTTCGTGTACACTCTGGGTCAAATTGACCCTGTCACTGACTTTGACCAAAAAGAGAGCTTAGACGAGCAGTACCTTAGCCATGGGACATCATGATTTTTTAAATGAAATTTCACTTTTTTTAAAATTGCTTTTTTTTTAAGAATTTTTTTAGGTACGTTAAAGACTTCAAAGACTCTTGTAAACATTATATATTACTTCAGCATACTTGAAAGTATGCCTCTAAATTTTGGTAAGTGAAAAGGTTCAGTAGTTTTGAAGTTGTGAACGATCAAAAAAAAAACTGGGTCATTTTGACCCAGAGTAGAGGAGATGTTCAAAAAAATAGGCGTGTACTCGAAGGGTTAAACTTTTATTTTAATGCAAAGAGTGAAGAAAAAGTAGATTTTTTCGTTTTGATTATTTAAATTATATTTCACTTTTTTCAAAAATTCTTTTTTTTACGATTTATTTCAGGTATATTAAAGACTTTAAAGACTCTTGTAAACCTAATATATTACTTTAGAATACTTGAAAGTATGCCTCTAACTTTTGATAAGTAAAAAAATTCAGTAGTTTTGAAGTTGTGAACGATCAAAAATGAACTGGGTCATTTTGACCCACAGTAGAGGAGATGTTCGAAAAAATCGGTGTTTGCTTGAAAGGTTAAACTTTTATGTTAATGCAAATGGTGAAGAAAAAGTAGATTTTTTCGTTTTGATTATTTAAATTATATTTCACTTTTTTCAAAAATGCTTTTTTTTACGATTTATTTCAGGTATATTAAAGACTTTAAAGACTCTTGTAAACCTAATATATTACTTTAGAATACTTGAAAGTATGCCTCTAACTTTTGATAAGTAAAAAAATTCAGTAGTTTTGAAGTTGTGAACGATCAAAAATGAACTGGGTCATTTTGACCCACAGTAGAGGAGATGTTCGAAAAAATCGGTGTTTGCTTGAAAGGTTAAACTTTTATGTTAATGCAAATGGTGAAGAAAAAGTAGATTTTTTCGGTTTTTTGTTTAAAGTTAATTCTTATAAACAAATTAACTTAAAAAATAATCTAGACTATGGATTCTTCGTTTGCAAATTAAATTTATGCGTTAAAATCACTTGCTTCTATCGAAAAAGTAATACTCGATCATAAAAATTTGTCAAACGATATTTTTTAAATAATTTTATAAACAAATTATACAAACAAATGCCTAGCGTGGACATTTAAAAGCAGAAAGAATTTTTTTTTAATGTTCCTCAACTTATATCGCCATTGATGATTAACGATGGAAAATTATCATCCAATATTTTTTATTAATTTTATAAACAAATTAAATGAACAAATGCCCAGTATATACATTGAAAGGCAGAAAAAAATCGTGTTTCCTCCTAATTTTACTCAAATTATATTCCCAATTATGCTTAATTATGGTCAAATATCATCCGATATTTTTTATTAATTTTATAAACAAATTACACAACAAAATTTACAACTTGGGCATTTAAAGTTGGAAAAAATCCTTTTTTTCCTAATTTTTCTTAAAGTTCTTTTTTATTTAATTCCACTGTGGGATGGTCTAATAATTTTGGTCCTAATTTGCATGCCTATCGCCCCCAAATTTGTTCCAATCCACACAAAAAATAAATTCGCTTTTTTAAAGAAAAATTATATTTAGAGGTTCTGGAATAGGACGGTCCAAAAATCATTGGAATCGAGTTGAAATTCAAAATTAGCCATAAAATCTAAATAAAATATTCATTTTTAAATATCACCCCAAAAAGCCACTTTTAGAGGGTTCCAAAAAAACCCAGAAGTTAAAAAATAGATTTTGCAAGTTTTCGGCACTAATTATGATTTTTTTGCAGTTTTTGTGATGAAAATTATTTCTAATACGTAAAATACTACTTTTTATTGATAATAAGATGTGTAAATCAATTGTTCAAACAACTTATTATTGTTTTTAACAGTTTAGTCTTAGAATAGAGATAGAAAGTGGCAATTTTTCCAAAAAATTGTTGATTAATATTAACAAACATGATTTTTAAACAATGTATTATTTTTGTTAAAAATATTCTCTTTGAATAATGATAGAAAGTTTTAGTTTTTTATAAAAAATATATTTCGCTTGTAGGCCACTTGTTAATTATAATGAGGTAAATAATTCATTAAAGTTAAAGTAATAATTGTTTAGACAATTTATTATTTTTAATAATATACTCTTGGAATGGTAGAAAATTACGGTTTTGCTTAAATTCTTAATTTTTTGTCAACTTTTCATTCAGAGCGTGGTAACAAGTAAATAAATATAATAAACACAATTTTTGAAATAATTTTTTTTTTTTTAACTAACAATTTTCTTTTTTATTAATGATATACAGTTACGAGTTTTAATGAAATTTTCTACTTTTCCTCAATTTTTCACTGAGAGTGAGGTGAGAATTAGGTAAATTTAACAACCATGATTGTTTAAACAAATTAATATTGCTCACAACGATCTTCCTCTATAATAATATTATATATATAGTTACGAGCTCTTTCTGAAATATTTAACTTTTTTTCAATTTTTGTCTTACTGAGATAACAATTAATTTATGCTCATTAAAATAATGGTTTAAACAATTAATTTCGGTATATAATATGTTCACAACTAAAAAGCCAAAGCAAAGTAAATTTTTTTAGAAAAGACCGCAACGTTCTAGAAATTATATAAAAAAAGATAATTATAAAAAATAATAAATTGTTTAGAAAATTCGGTTTGTTACATTAATTATTACGTCTCTCTAATTGAAAAGTGGACAAAAAAAGAAAAATTTAGAAGAAACTTAAACTTGCTAGCATTGTTCTAAAAAATTACTATTATAAATAATAAATGTTTAAACTATTATTTCTGTTAAAGTTAATTGATTATTGCTTCACTCTAACTGAAAAATTAAAAATAAGTTTAAAAATTTGGAAAAAGTTAAAAAACCTAATTAAATTTAGAAACAGACTTATGGGGCGACATTTAAAAAATAATTATTCATTTTTATTCTATAAGTAATTATAAAGAGAAATGTTCTTTTTTTAATGGAAAATATTTCATGGGGCTTTCGAAATCTCCAAATATCTTCTTTTTTTAACAAAAAAAAACGAATTAATTGTCATAATCGATTTTTCAATAAAATTTGTAATTGGTTTTTTTAGTCAATTTTTTTTTTAAATTGAATTTAAATTCTACCGGTTTTAACAAATACTTATATAAATTCAAAATTAAATTTGAACTATTTATGGACAAAATAAGTTTTTTTGTTGAATTAATGAAATTGAATGAATAATTTTTCATTTAATAAACCAATTTTTTAAACAATTATACATTCATAGTGTTTATTCCGTTTAATTAATTTGTTTATGAAATAAAAAAATATTTATTAATAATTTTAGATGTTAATTTTGTTTGTCTACTGGTCTATATCAATATTATTAAAATATTGATAAATCTTA
>JAAAKG020144106.1:6754-33265 GCA_010014905.2 Druon quercuslanigerum
ACAGAAAGATTAATTAACTACCAAAAAGACGAATTTTTAATAAAATTCAAAAATTCTCAACTAAAAATTTAAATTTTTAATACAAAAATCCTTTTTAATTTTTAAGAAAGTAGTTCGACTTTAAAACCTAGTGGTTACATTTTTAACAAAAAATATTAATTTTCAACCGAAAAAAAAATTTTTGAACTAAAAAGGATGACTTTTTGAACAAAAACATTAATGTACTACAAAAAGACGATTATTCAATAAAATTTAAGAATTCTAAACCAAAAAGTTGAATTTTCCACTAAAAACATAAATTTTTAATAAAAAATATTAACTTTTAACCAAAAAGATTAATTTTCTACCAAAAATTAAATTATAAACTAAAAAGGATGACTTTTTAAATAAAAATATTAATGTGCTATAAAAAAACAAATATTCTATAAAATTAAAAAATTCTAAAGCAAAAAGTTGAATTTTCAAATATAAACATAAATTTTGAACAAAAAGATTAATTTTCAATCAAAAAGTAGAATTTTCAACTAAAGAGCATGAATTTTTAAACAGAAAGATTAATTTACTACCGAAAAAGACTTTTCAAACAACAAAAAAACTATTTTTAAAAAGAACAGTTCAATTTTCAAATAAAGAGATGAGTTTTTTAAATAAAATTGTGAATCATCAACCAAAAAATGCATTTTGAAGAACGTAGTTTAACTTTAAAACCTAGTGGTTAAATTTTTTACCAAAAAGATTAATTTTTTACTGCAAAAAAAAACAATTTTTAACAAAGTTCAAGAATTATTAACAAAAAACTTGAATTTTCAAATAAAAAGGATGAATTTTCAAACAAAAAGATTAATTTATTCCCAAAAAGACAAATTTTAAATAAAATTTAAAAATTCTCAACGAAACAGTGGAATTTTTAACTAAAAAGGGTAAAATTTTAAACAAAAGGATTAATTTTCAACCAAAAAAAACGAATTTTTATAAAAATTCACAACTAGAAAGTTGAATTTTCAACTAAAAAGGATGAATTTTGAAATAAAAAGATTAATTTACTAACAAAAAAGACGAATTTTTAATAAAATTTAAAACTTCTCAACCGACAATTTGAAATTTCAACTAAAAAGGTCCAATTTTTAAACAAAAGAATTTATTTACGACCGGAAAAACGAATTTTGTTTAAAATTCAAAAATTCCTTATTAAAAAATTAAATTTTTAACTAAAAAGGATAAATTTTTAAAGAAAAAGATTAATTTTCTACAAAAAAGACGAATTCTTATTAAAATTTAAAAAATCTTAACCAAACAGTTGAACTTTAAATAAAAAGCGTAAATTTTTAAACAAAATGATTAATTTTCCACCGGAAAAAACAAATTTTTATAAAAATTTAAAAATTCACAACCAAGTGAATTTTAAACTAAAAAGGTTGAATTTTTAAACAAACAGAATAATTTATTATAAAAAAGAAGAATTTTTTTATCAAATTTAAGAATTCTCAACCAAACAGTTGAATTTTCAACTAAAAAAGGATGGTTTTTAAACAAAAAGATTAATTTACTCCCAAAAAGACAAATTTTCAATCAAAATAACGAATTCTCAAGCAAAAAGTTGGATTTTCAACTAAAAAAATGAATTTTTAAACAAAAAGATTAAATTATTCCTAAAAAGACGAATTCTTATTAAAATTCAACAAATCTCAGCCAAAAAGTTGAACTTTCAACTAAAAAGCGTAAATTTTTAAACGAAAGGATTAATTTTAGACCGGAAAAAACGAGTTTTTTTTTTAAATTGAAAAGTTCTCAACCAAAAAGTTGAATGTTTAACTAAAAAGGATAAATTTTTAAATGAAAAGATTAATTTAGTACGAGAAAAGACGAATTTTCAATCAAAATAACGAATTCTCAAGCAAAAAGTTGAATTTTTAACTAAAAAAGATAAATTTTTAAACAAAAAGATTAATTTTCAAATAGAAAGATTAATTGAATACCAAAAAGATCAATTTTTAATAAAATTGAAGAATTCTCAACCAAAAAGTTGAATTTTCAACTAAGAAAGATGAATTTTTAAACAAAAAAATTAATTTACTACTAAAAAGACGAATTTTTATTAAAATAAAAATATTTTTAACCAAACAGTTGAGTTTTCAACTTTAAAGGTTGAATTTTTAAACAGAATGATTAATTTAGTACCAAAAAAGACGAATTTTTAATCGAATTTAAGAATTCTCAACTAAAAAGAATTTCCAACTAAAAAGTTGAATTTTCAACTTACAATAAAATCGTTTAGGTAATTTTCAATGACCAAAGTAATTTTTAAACAACAGAAAAACGATTTTTAAACAGAAAATTTCAATTTTCAATAAAGTATCACAACTTTAACACCTAGCCGTTAACCTTTTACCCGAAAAGATCAATGTTCTACTGAAAAAAAAAAACAATTTTTAACAAAATTGAAGAATTTTTTTTTAAAAAAGTTGAATTTTGAACTATTTTTAACTAAATTATTAACAAAGTTCAAAAATTATCAACCAAAAAGTTTAAAATTTAATTGTTGAATTTTTAACCAAAAACATTAGTTTTTTACTGAAAAAAAACAATTATTCACAAAGTTCAAAAATTATCAACCTTCAAGTTTTTTTAGTTCTTATGGTCAAATTGTTAAACACCTAAGGAAAAAAGATACACCATGTAATATCCCATAAGAATGCATTCTTCAAAAATCATATTCTCAAATTTCGATTTTTATACTTCAGGGACCAACCTCCCCTCAATAGCGCATCTTCTCTATTCATCTGCTTACCCTTCCACAAAAAAAATTCAGCCCGGGGCTAAAAAAACTTTTAAAAAAAAGTTTATAAAGTTTTGCAATCTGTTCTTTTTTTTAAATTTGATGTTGGTACTTATAGCTCGTAAAGGAAAAGAATCAGGTCTGGGACGAGTAATTGAAAAACGATACAATGTTGGGTTTACGAGTTTAATGGAAAACCGATAAACGATTTACCTGTAAATCGGCTTGACTGCGTCCTCGCGAAACCATAGCACCATGTAAACGCGATCTTCTCGCGTGGACGGTTCTATGTCACAAGGCAAAGATGCAGTGTGTCCCAGAACTGCACTCACTTCCGTTGAAGAGACTGAAAAGAAAATTTTTTCGTTAACAATAATCAGATACCATCGTGGCAAGAAATTTTTATAAAAACTTTCATGAATTTATCTGAAAATTTTGTTTATATTGTATATAATGCATTTTGAATTGGGAACCATTTTTCAAAAGTTACGATCTACACTAATTTTTATGAAAATGCACTTTTGAAATTCTTCACATATTTGCCAATGCATTTCAAGGAAAACTTGGATGATTTTTTTAAAATGAAAATTACCACAAAAATATCTATTATATTCTAGGATATTTTTACCACTCTATTTTAATAAGTTATAATAATAAATAACACAGACCAAATTTTTTTTTTTTTTTTGAAAGTGGAGGGTCACTTCCGGTCCATCACGTCAGGATTTTAAGATATTTGAGGTTATGTACCCAACAAGTGGCGTTTGTGGCTACTTTTGAGATTATGTACAGAAACCACAAAATTTTTTGCAATTTTTTCTTTAGTTGTATCATATAGTGCTGATCTTTCTCTTTAATTTGAGCGTCGCAGAGTTGAATTACGACTTTTCTTTACCAAGTTACGCCAATTTGAAATTACGAGATATGTCCCAAAGCGTCTTGAGCCAGTGACTCTAGAACGTGGGATTTTTCGGCCCCCACCACTCTGCCCTGCGGGAGAAATACATTCAAACGCAGTGTGTCGGTGAGTCGGCTCAGCTGCATGCTGCGCAGGCCAGCCTCGTCTAGAGCTGAAAATGCACGAGCACGAACCCGAGCTCTCCCCCCTCCCACCAACCCGACTTCACTATTCGTTTTCGACGGCTAACTGGCTACGAGGAGTTTTTAAGTAAACTGAATTTTGCATGATGTGAAGAGAATCAAAAAAAGTTCATGCGAAAATTATTAATTATTTTTTTGTTATGAATTCTAAGAGAAAATTGGAAAAAGATTACATAACCTTTTTTATTATTTCCTAAACATTTTTAAAAAGTAATTAAAACATTCTGAAGCAAAGTTTTGCAATTTTGATACATTACGTAATTTTAGACAAATTAAGGAAATTCTTTTTAAGCATTCTTCTGCAATTCTGCTACACAATTTTTTTTACGATTTGACAAGAATTGAAATTGTAAAGGTTTTTAAGCACTCTTTAAGGTTTTACAAAATTAAAAAAAATTCTTTTAAGTTCTTAGGAATAATAAGGAAAACTTTACCTATTAACAGATAAACATTGGTTCATTAATTTTTAATTGTTTAAGCAAATGAAATTTGTTTAAATAATTATTTTCAGAAAATTCGTTTTTCCCTTTAATCTTATTACTATTGGTGTAGTGGAATATTTATTAACATTGGTTAACTAATTTTTAATTATTTAAACCAATTCCATTTGTTAAAAAGTGTTGTTTTTTTTAATTCGTTCAACTGTCAGTTTATTGTTGAAACAAGAAATTCTTATTTATTTTTAACTAATAATACTATTCAACCAAAAATCTGTTCAAATAATTAAAAATTAACCAACTAATGTTAATAAATATTCCACCAGACCAATAGTAATGAATTTTAGGGAGAAAAAATGAATTTTCAAAAAAAGATATTTAAACAAACAACATTTGTTTAAACAATTAAAAATTAATAAATCAATGTTATTAAATATTCCAATAGACTAATAGTAAAATTTTAAGGGGAAAAAGAAACGAATTTTCGAAAAAAAATTACTTAAACAAATTCAAATTGTTTAAATATTTTAAAAATAATTAACCAATATTAGTAAATATTCCACTAGACCAATTTTAATAGTCTTAAGTAAAAAAAACGAGAATATAGTGTTCAAAATGGCGATTTCATGAAGATTTGACATATTTGGTTTTAAGGGTAGTTTTCACGTACTCGAGGGGCTGTGTTGGGGGTGTCAAACCTATATGTCTGATACATAAAATTTTTCACTGGATAATCCTCTACAAGCCACTATACTTTCCCATCACATTTTTTCAAACCCTAAAAAATTATTCCAAAAACTCAAAAAAGTGATTTTTTCTTGAAAAATAACAAACAAAAATTGGGAAATTTCTTTTTTCAAGGAATTCATGGAATTCAAGGAATTCATGGAATTTAAGGAATTCATGGAATTTAAGGAATTCATGGAATTCAAGGAATTTATGGAATTTAAGGAATTCATGGAATTTAAGGAATTTGTGGAATTTAAGAATTCATGGAATTCAAGGAATTCATTGAATTAAAGAAATTAAAGAAATTCATGGAATTTAGGGAATCCATGCAGTTAAATAAATTTAAGGAATTCAAGGAATTCGTGGAATTCAAGGAATGCATGGAATTCAAAGAATTCGTGGAATTAAAGGAATTCAAGAAATTCATGGAATTAAAGAAATTCAAGTAATTCATGGAATGCATGGAATTCAAGTAATTCATGGAATTCAAGGAATTCAAGGAATTCAATGAATTCAATGAATTCAAGGAATTCAAGGAATTCATGGAATGTAAGGAATCCATGCATTCAAGGAATTCATGAAATTCATGGAATTCAAGGAATTTGTAGAATTTAAGGAATTTGTAGAATTCCAGGAATTCAAAGAACTTTTTAGAATTCAAGGAATTTGTATAATTCATGGAATTTGTGGAATTCATAGAATTAAACGAATTTGAGCAGTTCATGAAATTCAAGGAATTCAATGAATTCAATGAATTCAAGGAATTCAAGGAATTCATGGAATGTAAGGAATCCATGCATTCAAGGAATTCATGAAATTCATGGAATTCAAGGAATTTGTAGAATTTAAGGAATTTGTAGAATTCCAGGAATTCAAAGAACTTTTTAGAATTCAAGGAATTTGTATAATTCATGGAATTTGTGGAATTCATAGAATTAAACGAATTTGAGCAGTTCATGAAATTCATGGAATTCAAGTAATTCATGGAATTCAAGGAATTCATGGAATTCAAGGAATTCAAGGAATTCATGGGATGTAAGGAATCCATGCATTCAAGGAATTCATGGAATTCATGGAATTCAAGGAATTTGTATAATTTAAGGAATTTGTAGAATTCAAGGAATTCAAAGAATTTTTTAGAATTCAAGGAATTTGTATAATTCATGGAATTTGTGGAATTCATAGAATGAAACGAATTTGAGCAGTTCATGAAATTAATGGAATTTATGGAATTATCGACAGACATAGAATTTACGGAATTCACGGAATACGCTTGATTTATCGAATTCGCAAAGGCCATGGAATTCAAGGAATTAGTGGAATTCATAAAATTTAAGAAATGTATGGAATTTGAAAAATTTTTTGAATTCATGGAATTCACGGAATTCATGGAATTCAAGGATTTTGTAGAATTAAAGAAACTTGTAGAATTCATCAAATGAATTCGATAAATTCAAGGAATTTATGGAATTTGCGAAATTCATGGAATTCATGGAATTCACGCAATACATGGAATTTAAGGAATTCAAGGATTTTTTAGAATTTAAGAAATGTTTAAAATCCATGGAATTTGTAGAATTCATGGCATTTGTAGAATTCATGGAATTTGTAGAATTCATAGAATTTGTAGATTCATGAAATGAAGCGAATTCGAGAAATTGACGAAATTCATGGAATTTATGGAATTATGGACAGACATGGAATTTACGGAATTCACGTATTACGCTTAATTTATGGAATTCGCGAAAGTCATTGAATTCAAGGAATTAGCGGAATTCATAAAATTTAAGTAATTTGCTGAATTTGTAGGTTTCATGGAATTCATAGAATTAGTGGAATTCAAGGAATTAAAGGAATTCATGGAATTCAAGAAAGTCATGGAATTTAAGGAATTCATGAAATTGAAGGAATTCATGGAATTTAAGAAATTTGTAGAATTCAAGGAATTTGTAGAATTCAACGAATTTGTAGAATTCAACGAATTTGTAGAATTCAACGAATTTGTAGAATTCAAGGAATTTGTAGAATTCAAGGAATTTGTAGAATTCAAGGAATTTGTAGAATTCAAGGAATTTGTAGAATTAATGGAATTTGTAGAATTCATAGAATGAAACGAATTCCAGCAATTCATGAAATTCATGGAATTTATGGCATTAACGACAAGCATGAAATTAACGGAATTCACGGAATACGCTTAATTAATGGAATTCGCGAAAGTCATGGAATTCAAGGAATTAGCGGAATTCATAAAATTTAAGTAATTTGCTGAATTTGTAGGTTTCATGGAATTCGCGGAATTGATGGAATTTGCGAAATTCAGGGAACTTATGGAATTCATGGAATGCATGCAATTTGTAGAATTTATGATATGAAAGGAATTTGTAGAATTCATGGAATGAAAGAATTTCCCGAAATTCACAAATTCATGGAATTTATGGAAATATCAATAGACATGGAATTTACGGAATTCACGGAATACGCTTAATTTATGAAATTCGTGAAAGTCATGGAATTCAAGGAATTAGCGGAATTTATAAAATAAAAAAATTTTCCTTGAAAAATGTGTTGCTCTATAAAAAAGAAGTCTTTTTCAGCCACCTTATTGAAAACTTATTATTTTAAACGGAAAAAATGGTAGTTTCGATATGTTTTAAGAATTAATCGAAAATGGGGCCATGCACTTTTTAATAACTGAATAGATGATAGTAAATAGAAGAATTTATCATTCTCGAAGCACCTGTACTATCTCATCTTCACTTTAATTTACTTACGAATAATAATAGTGAGTTAATTGAAATTGGGTGGGCTGTGAGTATAAATAAATAAATAAATCAAAAAGGTTTTATTAATGATATCCGCTGTTTTGTTCTGTGTGTATTTAATCTCGTTTAATGTCGTTTAATCTGGTTTAATCTCGAAAACCTGTGTAACCAGATCGTGCTTAGTGGTTCTCCTTGCGGATTAAATTTACGGCTGGAAGTCGAGCGCAATTGCGATTAGAGGCTTTCATTAGTCGAATAAACGTTGAGAAGTCAGAGGCCGTGAATAGCGAGAGCGAGGCAGCATCAGTAGTAACTCCCGAATACCGTGAGACACATATATAAAGCAAATATCAAGTTTCAGATTATTAGGGGTTCGGCAATGTCATGTCATGAGCAGACTATTTAGTCGTACTTATCGTTTCGAGCTACCTTCGAAACCCTACCCCTAAACCCCTATGCTCTAACCCCTAAACCATACCTATATATTATATCATACATATATATGTTACAGGCAAAGTATATAATCCGGCAACATATGTATAATTCCCAGGCATTATATGTAATGCCCACACTGAGAGACCTTCCATTTGAATAAAAGATTCAAAAATGAATCAAAGTTTAGTATACTTGTGTATCAAAACACGGAAAAATGTTGAACGATTCGAGTTATTCATATTTCAAAAATGAATCAAAGTTTAGTATACTATTCGAGTTATTCATATTTCAAAAATGAATCAAAGTTTAGTATACTATTCGAGTTATTCATATTAAAGTACACTGATAAAAATGTTTATAATTCTACAACACTTTTACAAGACTTCTACAAAAGAACCGTAAGGTAAAATTAGAAACATGGTATTTTAATGACGAAATTACAATGCATGTATTGTAAGTGTTGTAAATCGTGAACTCAGTACGGGAATTCACGACATTCACGAAATTCATGAAATTCATGACATTCAAGGAATTCATGAAATTCACGAAATCTATGGAATTTGCAGGATTCATGAAATTCACTGAAGTCACGGATTTCTCAGAATACGTGGAATTCAAAGAACTCACGAAATTCTTCAAATTAACTGAAGTGACGGAATTCATGCAATTGAAGGAACTCACGGAATTTAGGGAATTCACGAATTTCAAGGAATTTGCAAAATTCAAGGATTTCCAGGAATTTGCGAGATTCACGAAATTCACGTAATTCATGGAATTCAAGGAATTTGTAGAATTCATGGAATTCAAAGAATTTGTAGAATTCATGGAATTAGAGGAATTTGTAGAATACATGGAATGAAAGGAATTTGCGAAATTCACGAAGTTCATCGAATTTATGGAATTATCGATACACATGGAATTGACCAAATTTACGGAATACGCTTAACTTGCGGAATTCGTGAAAGTCATAGAATTCAAGAAATTAGCGGAATTCATCAAATTCAAGTAATTTGCGGAATTTTTAGGTTTCATGGCATTCTTGGAATTTATGGAATTTGCGAAATTCATGGAATTCACGGAATTCGCGGTATTCATAGAATTCATGGAATTCCAGGAATTGGTTGACTTCATGGAATGAAAGGAATTCGCGACATTCACGAAATTCATAGAATTTATGGAATTTGCGAAATTCATGGAATTCACGGAATTCAAGGATTTTGTAGAATGCGCGGAATTTGCGGAATTCTTGAAATTCACGGAATTAATTGAAATGAAGGAATTCACGAATTCTATGGAATTCGCGGAATGCATGAAATTCACAGAAGTCACGGATTTCCCAGAATTCATGGAATTCAAGGAACTCACGAAATTCTTCAAATTAACCGAAGTGAAGGAATTCAAGTAATTGAAGGAACTCGCGGAATTTAGGAAATTCACGAATTTCAAGGAATTAGCGAACTTTATGGCATCCATAAAATTCACGGAATTATTGAAATTCAAGGAATTCCAGGAATTTTCGAGATTCACGAAATTCACGTGATTCATGGAATTCATGGAATTATAGAATAGTCGACGACGGACATGGAAAATACGTAATTCACGGAATACGCTTAATTGATGGAATTCCTGAAAGCCATGAAATTCAAGAAATTATAGAAATTAATAAAAGTCAAGGAATTTGCGAAATTCATCAAATTCAAGTAATGTACGGAATTTGTAGGTTTCATGGAAATCGCGGAATTTATGGAATTTGCGGAATTCATGGAATTCGAAGAATTCATGGAATTTGAAGAATTCATGGAATTCAAAGAATTCATGAAATTCGAAGAATTCATGTAATTCAAAGAATTCATGGAATTCAAAGAATTCATGGAATTCAAAGAATTCATGGAATTCAAAGAATTCATGGAATTCAAAGAATTCATGAAATTCGAAGAATTCATGTAATTCACAGAATTCATGGAATTCAAAGAATTCATGTAATTCACAGAATTCATGGAATTCAAAGAATTCATGGAATTCAAAGAATTCATGGAATTCAAAGAATTCATGGAATTCAAAGAATTTATGGAATTCAAGGAATTCATGGAATTCATGGAATTCAAGAAATTCAAGGGATTCGCGGAACTCACGGGATTCGTGGAATTCCACGAATTCACGGAATTCAAGGAAGTCAAGGGATTCGTGGAAGTCAAGGGATTCGTGGAATTCAAGGAATTTGTAGAATTTATGGAATAAAAGGAATTTGTAGAATTCATAGAATTAAAATGAATGCGCTATATTCACGAAGTTAATGGAATTATGGAATAGTCGGCAACGGACATGGAAATTACGGAATTCACGGTATACGCTTAATTGATGGAATTCGTGCAAGTCATGAATTTCAAGAAATTGGCGAAATTAATAAAAGTCAAGGAATTTATTGAATTCAAGAAATTCATGGAATTAATGGAATTAATGGAATTTATGGAATTTATGGAATTCATGGAATTCAAGGAATTTGTGGAATTTAAGGAATTTGCGGAATTCATGGAGTTCAAGGAATTCATGGAATTGAAAAAATTCATGAAATTCATGGAATTCAAGGAATTCAAGGAATTCAAGGAATTCATGGAATTTATGGAATTCAAGGAATTTGTAGAATTCATGGAATTCATGGAATTCAAGGATTTTATGGAATTCAAGGAATTCATAGAATTCAGGGATTTCATGGAATTCAAGGAATTTATGGAATTCAAGGAATTTATGGAATTCAAGGAATTCATGGAATGCAAGGAATTTATGGAATTCAAAGAATTCATGGAATGAAAGGAAATAGTGGAATTCATAAAATTGAAGGAATATCATATACAAATATTTTTTTTAAATTATGTCTTCACAAAATCGTTCACTAAAATCTTCGAATGATATCGCGCTATTTATTATTACTAATAGTAATAGTAAATTCTACGTTACATGGATTAACTGAATACGTTAATACAGATTATAATTCAGCGAAACTTTGAGTGGTAATAATTTTAACAAATAAATAGTTATTCGAAAATTGGTTAAATTATAAAAATGAATAAAAAAGTAAGCGCGCGCACATGGTAGTCTATTATATATTATTCCAACCTTAATTTAGTTCAATTTGAATTTAATTTAAATTAGCTTCAAAAACGTTGTCGACAGGTACAGGTATACCATACATTTGGACCACCCTATTCTTACACTGATACAAGACCTTTTTTTCATAAATCTGAAAGTAATCAAAAAATGTGCACTTCTGTAATTTAAAAAATTAACTTTTTTATTACAACATCTGATAAAATTTGTTAATTAAAAATTGACAAGGCTTTTTGAAGTTTTCCTGTAAAACAAAATTTTGAACCAATAAGAGTTTATGCGAAAAAAAAATTTCAGTGTTAATCAAAATAGCATTCCAGTACACCATGTTTTTATAAATAGCGAATAAACCTTTGTTGAATTCTATATGGTAAGTGTTCGCCAATTTATCTGGCCCTTCTTTAAATTAATTTTATATACTATAACTATCTTGTCCTGGGCATTATATATAATGCCTAAGGATTATATAAAATGCCTAGGCCATTTATATAATAAGTATTCAATTACATACTTTGCCGATAATGGTTAGGCATTATTGATAAGGCATAGGCATTATATATAATACCTATGGATTATATATAATACCTAGGGATTATAGTATATAATACCTGGATTATATAAATTGCCTGTAACATACGTACGGGTGGTCCAAAAATGCATTGCAACCTTTTTTTACTATAGAGGGCAAGAACAACCCCCAAAAAGTTTTCATTTTGAATTTTTGAAAAATTGAACTCATGTTCCAAGGTTTCAACGAAACGTGCCAAAATTTTTAGAAATTGATAAGGAGTGCGTAAGAAATAAAACCATACTAAGAACATTTATTTACAAACCACCCCCACCCTCCCCGCAGCACCCCAAATATGACCCAAAGATAAAAAATTATATTTTTACGTATTATTCTTAATTTTTCAACAATTTTTAATTGCTTACACAAATGTGTATTTTATAAAAATTATTTATTATTTATTGATTGAAATGCGATATTTTAACATTGTTTAAGGCAGTTAAATTTTCTAAAAACATTACGTAATTATTTAAACAATTATTTATAGTCTATTTGAAACAAAATTTTAATTGAGCCAGAGATGTCCACTTTTTTCAAATTGGTATCCTATCCTACTTTTTGTTGAATAATTACATAATTTTGATACAAAAATTTCTTCTGATCTCTTTTGAATTCTCTACATTCTTTTGAATTTTGTAAAATCTTCTTAATTCTATAAATTTTTTCGAATTTATTTAATTCTCTGAATTGTTATAATATTTTTTTTAATTCTTTAATCTGTTCTAAGACTGATGAATTCTTACGATATCAATAAATTTTTCATTTTTTTTCAATTACCTTGAAACGAATTATTTTAACTTTTTTCGAATATTTCGAAATCAAAGGAATTCTACAAAAATTTCGAAGTTGTGTTTTCATATCTTCAAATATCTACAGTACACCAGAAATTATTCTGAATTTTTCCAAGTGTTTTGTATTTTCTTAACTCTCCTGAATTCTTCTGAATTCTCTAATAACTTTTGAATTGTCTCAAGTCTTTTGAATTTTCTAAAATATTTTCAATTGTATGAATTCTTTTGTATTCTCTTTGTTTTAATTATCTGAATTGTGTTAAAGTTTTTTGAACTATTTAAACAATTTTTAAAAACCTTCACAATACACTTCTCTGAAATCTTTTGAATTCTATAATGAGTATCCGGAAAAAATTAGATAAAATTAAAAAAAAAAGAAAATACAAAAGATTACAAAGAATTTAACATATTCAATAGGATTTTAAAAAACACAGTTAATTAAAAAGTTTTAAAATAAAATTCCTGTGACAAAATATTCCAGAGAATTTAAAAGTTATTAGAGAATTCAGAATAATTCAGGAGAGTTTAGAGAATACAAAATACTTGAAGAATTTCTAAACCATTACAATTATAAATTACAAATACAAAAGAATTCTAATAATTCAAAATATTTCAGAGAATTCAAAAATTATTCGAGAATTCAGAATAATTTAGGATTCAAAATTATCTATAAAATACAAATAAATAATTTATTTTTAAATATCATTCTAATGGGTCTATTTTATAGGGTTAAAAAAAACTCTATGAGTAAAAATTAAGATTTGCTATTTCTCACCTAAAGTGTGATAATAATTTACTTATTTAAAAAAATAATTGTTTAAACAATTCATTCTAATTTATGATTATCTTCTGATATGCTAATGTTAGATAGTTGGGTTTTTTTATTAAATTTTTAACTTTTTGTTCACTTTTTACTTAGTGTGGTAATAATTAATGTAAGTTAAAAAGCATAATTATTTAAATAATTTATAATTACTCGTAACTATTTTATCTTAGAGTAATGCTAGACATTTTCGGGGTTTTCTGAAATTTTCAGTTTTTCTATGATTTTCTAGTTAGAAACAAATAGTAAATATTATTTTCTTTTTTTATAAGACTCTTCGTATCTACTTCAATGAACATTTATATTTAATATTATCCATACAGAAAAATTTTAAGCCAATTTTAAATATAAAAAGTGGAGGAAAAGCTGAAAAATTTAGAAAAAAACTGAAAATTTCTAGCATTATTCAAAGAGAATATTATTAATAATAAAAATCATTAATTGTTTAAAAAATCATTTTTGGTAACTTCAATTAATTATTACCTCTCTCTAATTAAAGTCGACAAAAAGTGCGAACTTGAAGAAAAAAATCAACCTTCTACCCGATTGCAAGAGATTATTGCTATGAATAATAATTTATTTTTAAACAATTTATTTAAATTTTAAATATCTTATTATTAGTAGAAAATAATATTTTATTTATCAGAAACAATTAAAAAAACAGAAAGAAGTAATAATTAGCGCCAAAAACTTGCAAACCCCAATTTTTCACTCCTGGGGTTTTTTTGGACCCTATAAAACCAACTAATGGAGGTGAAATTCCAAAAATAATTTTTAATTTGTATTCTATAGCTAATATTGTAAAGAGAATTTACTGAAAAGGCTAAATGTTATTTTTATTGTAATTTGGGATAATAAAATAAATTGTGCAGAGATTGCAGCCCTGGGCAGAAATTATGGGTGGGGGTATAAGAGAAGGGAGGGAAAGTAAGGGGTAATGTGGATAGGGGACGTTTAATTAGAAAAGGTGAGTCAAAAAGAGGGAGTGAGGGGAAATGAGAGGAGTTAGAGTAGGGAAAGTTAGGGGTGGGAAAGTAAGAGAAATTAGGAGAGGGAAAGTAGGGGAAATGGGAGAAAAGGAAGTGGGGGATATGCTCAGAGAGAAAGTTTTGGAAATTTACGGGAAAGTAGGAGGAGTGATGGGAAATGAGAAAAGAAGTATTGGAAGTGAGGGAAATTAGGGGAGGGTAAATAACCGAAGCAACGGGGAATGAGGGGAAGCACAGTAGGGTAAATAGGGCCAATAAGGAGAAAATGTAGGAGGAGAAGTGAGGGGTAATTATGGGAAGGCTAGGAAATTAGGAAGTTGGAAAATAAGAGAAGAAGTAGTGGAAGTGAGGGAAATTTGAGGGGAGGGCAATTAGAGGGAGTGATGAGAAATGAGAGAAGAAGTAGTGGAAGTAAGGGAAATTTATGAGAAGAAGTAGAGGAAATGATGGGAAACGAGAGAAGAAGTAGTGAAAGTGAAGGAAGTTTGAGGGCAGGGGAAATAATCGAAGTAATAAAAAATGAAGGGAGGGAAAGTGGGATAAGTAGGGCGAATAAGTTGAAAATGTAGAAAGGAAACTAGGGGAAGTGAGGGGTAATGATGGGAGGGAAAGTACTTGAAATTAGAGAGAGTGAGTACTTGAAGTGAGTGCAAGTGAGGTAAAGTAGGGGAAAAAAGGAAAAATAAGGGAAGAAAAGGAGGAGTGTTGGGAAATGAGAGAAGAAGTAATGGACGTGAGGGAAGTTTTAGGGGAGGCAAAGTAGGCGGAGTGATGGAAAATGAGGGAAGAAGTAATGAAAGTGATGGAAACTAGGGAAAGAAAAATAACCAAAGTGAAAAGAAATAAAGGGAGTAAATCAGAATAATTAGGGTGAATGAGAAGAAAATATAGGAGGAAAACTAGGGGAAGTAAGGGGTAACAATGGAAAGGAGAGTAGTAGAAACTGGGGAGAGGAAGCATGAGAAGCGAATGCAAGTAAAGGAAAGTAGGGGAAAGAGCGGAAATGAGGCGAAGGAAAGTAGGGTAACTGAGAGGTAATGATGGGAGGGAAATTATTTGAAATTAGAGAGAGGGATAACGTAAAGTTCGTGAAAGTGAGGTAAAATAGGGGAAAAGAGGAAAAATATGTGAAGGGAAAGTAGGAGGAGTATTGGAAAATGAGAGAAAAAGTAATGGACGTGAGGAACATTTTAGGGCAAAATAACTAAAGTGACCAGAAATAAAGGGAGAGAAAAGCAGAATAATTAGGGTGAATGAGGAGAAAATGTAGGAGAAAAACTAGGGAAAGTAAGGGGTAATAATGGAAGGGGGAGTAGTAAAATCTGGGGACTAGAAGCATGAGAAGCGAGTGCAAGTAAAGGAAAGTAGGGGGAAAAAGTGAAAATGAGAGGAAGGAAAGTAGGGGGAGCGATGGGAAATTAGAGAAGAAGTAGTGGAAGTGAGGGAAATTCACAGAGGAGAAATAGGGGGAGTGATGTGAAATAAGAGAAGAAGTGATGGAAGTGAAGGAAAATAGGTGTGGGCAAATAGAGGAAGTGAGGGAAAATGAGAAGAAATGATGAGAAATGAGAAGAAATTAGAGAGAGAATGTATGAGAAGTAGGTGAAAGTGAGTGGAAGTAGGGGAAGTGATCATAAATAAGGATGAGTAGGGGAAAGGAGAAAGGGAAGTAGGGGAACGAGACTGTTAACTGGTGACGTGAAGAGAGGGGAAAGTATAGGGGAAAGAACGTTTGGTAGATAGAACTAAGCGTACATTGAGGGGGGGGGGGGGGTGAGGGAAAGGAGGCTTCAAAACCCTTTCGTCTATTTTTTTATTTAAAATTTTTATTTATTACTAAAATTATTACTAAAATGATTCAAACCAATTTCTTTCAGTACAATTAATAGTTTTATTAATTTATCTTTTTGACACGAAAGTGGCCTGTCTGTAGAGAACTACCCATATGTACTATCTATGTTACTCAGCCAGCAAGTAGTAACCGACGAGCATGTCAAGACGCTAAAGAAATATTGCCTTTCAGGAGATTAGGAAAGTTATGATCAGACGCTCCTTTCGACTACTTGGATTACGATTCGACGAATTTCTCTACTCTCTGGAACTTACTCAAACTTTCATGAGGGATAAGTCACTACAAATTGGTTTTTTTTTATTATAAGTAGTGTTGTTATTGAGTTGAAGATCAATTTCTTTTAATCCATTTAAGCTAGACATTTTTTCCTTTTACTTATTCTCAGGGTTTGGGGTTTTGTCGATATATTAGGTAACAGTTTTTTAAATTTTTTTTACCCCCCTCCCCCCATATATCATCTAATTTTTTCACTATAAATACATATTTTAAATAATATTAATAATATTTAATTTAATTTAATTAATTTAATTTTAATTTAATAATATTTTAAATTTAAAATATAATACATGTTTTAAATAAACAATTTTTTATGAAGCTAGAATTTTTTAATATCAAGAAAAATGTTACATTTTCTGAATTTGCTTAATGGAACGCTTATTTCAACTTTTAAACAAATGTTTTCAAATTATCTCATAAATTATTGAAAATATTATAAGCTAATAAAAAAGAAGTTATTTTTATCGAAAATAATTAATAATAATAATTAATAATTTCCGGTTATGTTATGTTAGCATTTTTCTTCAAAAATTATTTGTATTTTTAATAAAAATTATGACATTTCAAAGAATATTAACATTTTTATGTCATGTTGGGGTTTTAAATTTGAAATCGGTATTTTTATGAAAAAATCATTAGATTTTAAAAAAGAATACAAATTTGTGTACAATTTTAGGGTAAAATATCGATTTTAACCGGAAATATCAATATCAATTTTCAAGTAGATTTACAAATTGAAACAATTTAAGGTTATGTTAACGTTTTACTCTAGAAATCAGTTATTTTAAACGAAAATCTTTAGGTTAAATAGAAGATTTACAACCTTAAATCATTTTTATTATGTTAGTGTTTCTCATGGAAAATTGGTATTTTTAATTTAAACAATCAATTAATTTAAATCAATTAAATTTAACAAAATAATTTAATTAGTTAATTGATGAATTAAATTAAATAAAATTAGTTAAATTAATTAAAATTAATTAAAATAATAATTTAATTTAATTAATTAAAATTTCTATCCCATTTTGTATCCTAAGTAGAAAAATCATTTTTAGTCAGACGAGGGCAAAAATTAAAAATTACGTGATTCAAACCTTTTTTTTTAAGTATGCATCTAAATAAATAATATATGAAATTTAGAATACTTTGTCTTTAAAAATAATATAAAAAAATTGTCTAAAATAAAAAACTTTTGCATGTGAGATTTCAAAATTTTTAACTCTGATTTCTCTAGCAATTTTAAATATTTTTAGAACGGAAAGCTTAAAATTGTATTTTTCATTTAATATTCAATAAAAAAAATTTAATTCAATTTTGCATTTTAAGTAGAAAAGACATTTTCATGCAGACGTAGGTACAAACCAAAGACGACCTAGTGTAAAACTAAAGGTAGATTTTTTTTAATTTTTACATTTATATCTTGAAAGCTTAAAAAATAATTTAGAGTGATACCAATATCTTGATTTTTATCCCATTTTGTATCTTAAGTAGAAAAATCATTTTTAGTCAGACGATGGCAAAAATTAAAAATTACGTGATTCAAACCTATCTTTTTTAAAGTATGAATCGATATAAATTATATATGAAATTTACAATACTTTGTCTTTAAAATGAATATAAAAAAATTGTCTAAAATAAAAAACTTTTGCATGTGAGATTTCAAAATTTTTAACTCTGATTTTTCTAGCAATTTTAAATATTTTTAGAACGGAAAGCTTAAAATTGTATTTTTCATTTAATATTCAATAAAAAAAATTTAATTCAATTTTGCATTTTAAGTGGAAAAGATATTTTCATACAGACGTAGGTACAAACTAAAGACGACCTAGTGTAAAACTAAAGGTAGATTTTTTTAATTTTTATATTTAAATCTTCGAAGCTCAAACAATAATTTAGGGTAAAACCAATATCTTGATTTTAATCTCATTTTGTATCCTAAGTAGAAAAATCATTTTTAGTCAGACGAGGGCAAACATTAAAAATTACGTGATTCAAACCTATTTTTTTTAAAGCATGAATCGAAATAAATAATATATAAAATTCAGAATACTTTGTCTTTAAAAAGAATATAAAATCATTTTTGAATCAATTTGTTAATGTTTACTGAACATTTTAGGTAGAAAAAAGTAACTGTAGGCACTCAAGAAGAAAATGGAAGACAAATTACAAATTAAAACTGATTTAATTAAAAAAAATTTAAACGTAAAATTATTTGAAATCAAAACGTTTTGCATTAGTAAGCACTTAATGTGAAATATATTTAAATTTCAAAGGTTTTCGATCAAAAATGATAAAAAAAATTTTAATTTGGAATACAATATTTTTCCTAAACGAATATTTTTTAGGCCTTGTAAGCAGTCTAAATAGAATATTTTATTTTATTCCAACAATTAAGTTCAAGTGCAAGTAGAAGAAGTAGGTTTTGGTTAGGCAAATATTTTTCGCCTTTCTTTTGTCTTTGAAAATGTTTGTTTTTACTATTTAAAAATGTATATATTTTGAATTGCACCATTCAGAACGTTTACATATTAAAAAAATCTAGAATTTCTGTTTGTGTTTAATATTTTTTAATTTAAATATAAATTTAAGGCAATTCCAATTTATAAAATGTTGAAACGATTTTTTTTAATAAGAAACAATTTCATACGCAAGAAAATTTAAAGAAATTTTTGTCTGGATATAATCGACCTCTTCTACTTAGAATTCTTATTCTCAAGTTCCTGAAAATTAGTAGAATTTTCGATTTAAAATACAATATTCAGATCAACTAAAAAATAGTATTTTAAAAATTGCTTTTAATAAATTTAAAAAAAAATTAATTACTTTTTTCCATTTAAACTTCAAAGTTTCCCAAGTTTTCGTAAATACTGCAAATAGAATTTATTACTTTATTCCGACAATTAGGAAGTTCAGATTCTCGTGGTCTGACCAAAACATATCTCTTCTACTTATAAACCTTATTCTTAAATAGTTGATGAGAGATTGTTAAAAAACAATAATACTTTTTTCGGAGTTGAAATTAAATGTTTTTGAAAATGACTTTTTACTTTTAAAAAATGTAATTATTTCAAATGTCCTCTATTAAAAATGGTAAATGTTGAATTTAATTTTTTAAACGTTATACTGATAGAAGTATTTTTCATGTAACCTACATTCAAAGAGTTCAAATAAATACAATTAAGAAGTGAAGCAAAATTTCTTGATTAATTTTTTAATTTCCTTGATTATTAATATTCAAATTCCAGCATTTCGGTTACAAATTAAATTTAAAAAATTTTTAATTTGTTTTAAATTAAAAAACTCTCTTTTCTACTATAAAATATGGTTTTTAACAAAATACTTGAATTTTCAATAAAATAATCAAACTTTTAACATAATAGTTGAATTTTAACCTAACAGAATTATTTTCAAATAAAAAAGTGTTATTTATTGAACTTTATCCAAAAAAGATGAAATTTATACAAAAATAAGAAGAATTTTAAATAAACCAAAAAAATGAATTTCCAACAAAAAAGATTTTTCACTATAAAATCAAAAAAAAATAATGATAATAAAACAATAAATAATTAATAATAAATGAAAATAACAAAAAAACAATAAAAATGAAATTTTAAATAAAGAAAATTATTTTTTTACCATAAAAAGAGAAATTTAAACGAAAAAAGATGAAACTTAAAAAATGTAAAAGTTAAATTTTTAGTTAAAAAATTAATTTTGTTACTAAAAAAAGGTCTTTTCACTAAACAATAATCTTTTCAACCAAATACACCAGCTTTCAATAAAAATAATACATTTTTAACAATGTAGTTTAACTTTTATCCACGTAGTTGAATTTTTTATTGAAAAGGTTAATGTTCAACAAAATAGTTAAACTTTCAACCAACAAGATGAATTTTCAACTAAAAATATAAATCTTTAACAAAAACAATGATTTATCAACAAA
The DNA here is from genome assembly GCA_010014905.2 of Druon quercuslanigerum. Classification (NCBI taxonomy): domain Eukaryota; kingdom Metazoa; phylum Arthropoda; class Insecta; order Hymenoptera; family Cynipidae; genus Druon; species Druon quercuslanigerum. The sequence goes on from JAAAKG020144106.1 coordinate 27,342, forward strand.
GTTATTTATCTAAATCTTTAAAAAAATAGGTGAATAATTAAGAAAAGAAGAATAATTTTAAAATAAAAAGTTACATTTTCATTTTTATTAAAACAAATGAAATTTTAACTAAAACAGATGAATTTTATATATCCAAAAGATAAATTTCAAAACAGTAGATTGTTCTGTTAAAAAAGATTTCATTTTAGTTTTTACAATCTGAATGTGATTTTTTAAGCAAGAAATAAATTTCTATCCAAAAAATTGAATTTTCAATTCAAAAAAACGAATTAATAACCAAAAAGGATGATTTTTTATCCAAATTTTTTAATACGCTGCAAAATAAATTTCCATTTTTATCCAAAAAATATTTTCTTGAAAGTTTTCTTAACAGTTTTTTTTAAAACAGATGAATTTGTATTATTTTTTTTTTAATATTTGAACTTCGATCAAAAAAACGTTTCAGCTAATTTTTTAAGTTTAAAATATGATTTTTTAAACAAAAATAGGTTTCTGTGAAAAAAATTGAATTTTCAATTCGAAAGAATGTGATTATTTAAACAAGAAATAAGTTTTTATGAAAAAAATTAAATTTTCAATTCAAAAAGACGAATTTTTAACCAAAAAGGATGATTTTTTGAGCCAAAATTTTTAATGCGCTGCAAAATATAGTTGCATTTTTATCCGAAAAAGATTTTCGTAAAAGTTTTTTTAAAAACAGACGAATTAGTATTAATTTTTTTTTATATTTTAATTTTTATCAAAAAAAGTTTTCAGCTGATTTTTTAAGTTCAAAATATGATTTTTTTAAACACAAACTAGGTTTCTGTAAAAAAATTGAATTTTCAATTTGAACAGCCGAATTTTGTCAACAAAAAAGAAAGTAGAATATTATGTTAAAAAAGATTTCACTTGACTTTTTACAATCTGAATGTGAATTTTAAAAGAAGAAATAAGTTTCTATGAAAAAAATTGAATTTTCAATTCTAAAAGACGAATTGTTAACCAAAAAGGATGATTTTTTGAGCTAAATTTTTTAATACGCTGCAAAATATAGTTGCATTTTTATTTAAAAAAGATTTTCTTACAAGTTTTTCTTAAAACAGCTTAATTTGTATTAATTTTTTTTAATATTTGAATTTTTATCAAAAAAAGTTTTAGCTGATTTTTTAAGTTCAAAATATGATATTTTTGAACAAAAAATAAGTTTCTGTGAAAAAAATTGAATTTTCAATTCAAAAAAACGAATTGTTAACCAAAAAGGATGGTTTTTTAGCTAGATTTTTTAAAAAGTTTTCTTTAAAGCTTTTCTTAAAACAGATGAAACTTTTATTAAAATTTTTTTTTAATAGTTCAATTTTTATCAAAAAAAAGGTTTCAGCTGATTTTTTTAAACAAAAAATAGATTTCTGTGAAAAAAATTAAATTTTTAATTCGAACAGCCGAATTTTGTCAAATAAAAAGAAAGTAGAGTATTATATTAAAAAAGATTTCACTTGAATTTTTACAATCTGAATGTGAGTTTTTAAACCAGAAATAAGTTTCTATGAAAAAAATTGAATTTTTAACCAAAAAGAATGAATTTTTAGCCAAATTTTTTAATACTCTGCAAAATAAATTTGCATTTGTATCCAAAAAAGATTTTGTAAAAAGTTTTCTTAAAGTTTTTCTCAAAACAGATGAATTTTTATTAAATTTTTTTGTTTTAAATTGTTAAACTGCTATCAAAAAAAGGTTTCTGCTGATTTTTTGAGATCAAAATATGATTTTTTAACCAAAAATAGGTTTCTGTGAAAAAATTGAATTTTCAATTCAAAAAGACGAATTTTTAACCAAAAAGGATGATTTTTAGCCAAATTTTTTAATACGCTGCAAAATATTGTTGGATTTTCTATCCAAAAAAGATTTTCTTAAAAGTTTTCTTTAAAGCTTATCTTAAAACAGATGAAACTTTCATTAATTTTTTTTTAATAGTTTAATTTTTATAAAAAAAAAGGTTTCAGCTGATTTTTTGAGATCAAAATATGATTTATTTAACAAAAAATAGGTTTTTTTTTTTAAAATTGAATTTTCAATTCGAACCCCCGATTTTTGTCAACCCAAAAGAATGACTAAAAGCAGATAAATTTTAAATAAAACGCGAAACATTTTTTTCAAGATGAACTTTACTCCAGAAAAGATTTTAATTCATTTTTGAACACTAAAATATAAATTTTAAACAAAAAGTAAATTTCCTAGGAAATAGTTGAATTTTCAACAAAACAGTGGAATTTTTACTCAAAAAGATGAACTTTTAAATTAGAAAGACAAATTTTCAGAAACAATAGTTTTCATCCAAAATAAATTTTCAGTTGACTTATCAGCAATGAAATATGAACTTTAAACAACAGGTTAATGTTCTACGAAAAGTTTAATTTTAAATTCAAAAAGCATGAAAAAAATAATTTGAAAGCACGTTTTTGATTCAATATACATTTATCAATTTTTAAATTGTTTTACTACTATTAGTAGAACGCTCTCAAAAGTTCAAAATATTGTTAGCATAAATGACGTTTTTTTTCAAAAATGAAAATGATGGTCCTTTTTTTGAACAATCATAATTTTTGTGATTTTATTCATACTAAGATGTATTTTTTATAATTATCCAGATTACTCGTAGTTTAAAATAAAGATTGTCATAAAGTCAAAAACTTTTCGGATTTATCAAGAAAAATTTTTTAATTGAAGTTTTGAGAGAACAAATCTATTTTTGATTTTCTTACAGCACCCGTTAGTCTGAACTCTAAGTTTTTATTTACTTCTCGAAATCAAAGAGAGATTCCATTTTTATATTCAATTGACTTGAAGTTCATAAAACATTAAAAATAGATTTTTTTTATTTAGTTTAAAATTTTTTAATATCTCCAATGTTTTTGAATTTTTCACAAATTATTTTAGTTACTATTTCGTTCTTAAAATCCTTCAAAATTAAATATTTCTACACGGAAAAAATTTGTTCTATAAAAAGAGCAGAACTCAGTTTGAGAATCTTGGAAGGGCACCAAACTGTTATAAAAATTGAAAGCCTCCTTCTTTGAATATTTACATGATATTTCAATACTAACCAGCAAAATTTTCACCGCTTGTGAGAAACGACCAGGGCCGGCCTAAAAATGGGTGGCGCCCCAAGTGATATTTTATTTTCTTACATTAACGACAGCAGCGATAAGGAAAGGTCCGATCAGTCGACCAGGGAGGATGAGAAAAAAAGAGAGACCGAGGACGATGTTTTAGAAAGAAACAAAGATAGCAAGAATGTGAAAATTAAAAGGGTTTAGAGAAGAAACAAGAAAGAGATTGGGCGATATGAATAGGGATATGAACAGGCAGGGAAACGATATAAGGGGGGGGGGGGAGCGAAAAAGGTAAGAGAAAAGTGGGAAGAATGGGATAAACGATAAAAGGAGGAAAAAGACAAATATTGCTGTAAACTAGAGAGCATAGAGAGTAGACAGAGAGAGGTAGAGGAACACAAAAACAGTGAGATAAAACAGTTGGAACATTGGAAACAAACAGAGATTGGAAAAGCAGTGAAAGGGAATGAAAAGAACGTGGAAAGCGAAAATGAAAGACTGAAAAAAGACTGACTGAGATTGGAAGAAGATTGGAAGGGGAAGAAAGGGCAATTCAATTTAATTCTAATTTTGATAAAAATATAAAGTAGAAATTACTTTAATGTATCAATGAAAACAATTGTTCGTTGATTTTTATGTTGTAAACTGATTAATTAATTACTAACTAAATAATTTTTTCACAATATCGAACTTCACTAAAATCTAAAATGATGTGAAAAAATTAAAACTCTTACCTGAAAAGAATTGCGAACATATTAACTAAAATAATTTAAAAGAGAACAAACTTAACACAGAAATAATAACTGGTCTAACTGAAAAAGAACAGCATGAAGGCGAATTCACAAACCAACCGCTTGCCAAGTCCGGTTGGCATGGGCGGGAATTTTGAATTCGTTATTCTAAAAATACCCAATAGCCTTATAGAAATAACTAATATTGAACAATTAATTAATTATTCGTGATTATTTATCACTTTCCTCATCATATCTAAGTGAACATTTTTCCATGACAGCAAAAATGTTACTCAGGAGTTATAAGTAATTTATAAGTTGAAAATATACATAGGGTATTTTTAAGCAAAGAACGAAGTGCAAAAGGTTAATGTAAGATTCCTCTTTTAACAAATAAATATTATTTAAATTTTTATTATTAAAGTTATTTAAAATAATTGAAATGTGTGCACAGAGAATAAAGTTACCGACCGCTGACCAGTTTTTCCAATCTTCAGAACTTTTGAAACTGCGCTTGCGTCGCGCCGACAACCCCATTGGCCACTACTAGCGCGCTGATTTTGAATTATATAAATATAAAAATGTAATATTTATGATAAATCAGGATTGGAAAATGCATCTTTATGTAATTTCTTAATCCTAAATTAGAATTTTGGAGTAAGGGATCATTTTAGTAGCAAGTTTATCTTTTTGGATTAAAACTCAACTATCCGAGTTAAATAATCAGTTATTTTAGTTGAAAAATTATCTCCTTTTGAGAATTAATTTTTAAACTAAAATTTTAATTAATTATTATTAATAATTAATAAATAATATAATTACTAGTGTGATTCATAAACTTAAATTACTTTAAATTCAAAATCACTTTTTTGTAATTCAGGTCTTCTTCAAGTTTTTAACAAAATGCACGATATAACATTTATCATTGCAGTAATTAATTGTTATTAATTTAATTTTGGTAATTTTAGAGATTTTATTTAAGTCCTACTGGCGGAAATAAACACAAATGTAATTTTAAAATTCGACAGAGACGAGATTAGTCATTGCGGTAAACAAAAATGATTAGTTCTCTGAACTAACCTCTTTTTCATAACCTCTTTTTGATAAATATGGACTTTTTTTGTATCTGTCACTACAAAATCTTATTTTAGGATTATAAAAAGTCTATTTAAGCATTTCTCAATCATTATTTATTATAAATAATAAATCTGAATATTTATATAATTCAAAATTTCGCGCTAACATTGACCAATCAGGTTGTCGGCGCGACGCAAGCGCAGTTTGAACAGTTCCCAAGATTGAAAACACTGACCATGACTTACGACGAAAAGCATAACCTGCAAATGCTATGCCCATCAGAGTTCGATTACCTGTGTGCTTTAAGGTAAATATTGTGTTATTAATTAAACATAATATCCAAGTGGACAAAGCAAAAAATGGGTTCATTTTTGTTGTAGCTCCTTTGAAACCAAAAATAGGTTCCAATCGAAACCTCAGTTTTTTCTGTATAACTCACTTTGGAAGTTTAAAAAAAATAATGAAAGGAAATCGCAGCAATTTAATTCCAATACTGCATGACCAGGAAGGACGGGCATATTGCACGCTCGGTATATCAGTCGAAATGCTTCTTATATAATAACCAGCAAAATTCTCACCGCTTGTGAGAAACGACCAGTGCCGGACCAAAAATTGATGGTGCCCCAAATGATATTTCATTTTCTTACTTCAGCGAAAAGGATTTTTTTTTTAAATTTATTTTAGAGAACTTATAAAAGTAGTAAGTTTACAGAGAAAAATTGCTATGAATTTCTATCACTTGCGTATGACAATATTTTTAAATAAAAAAAAATATTCCTTGAATCTCATTTTAAAATATTTTATATTTAACAGATGAAGCTGATAAAAAATAAGAAATTTTAAAACTTTGTAATAACTTACAAAACTGATAAAAATTATATAATTTTTTAACACATTTTTTTGGCATTTAACTATAAATAACAATTTCAGAAAGTCTAAAATAAAAATTTTTTGTTGCATTTTTATAAATTTTAGAAAAATTGAAAATTAAAGAATATCATGAATGGAGAAAAATGGATAATTT
>JAAAKG020144107.1:0-11202 GCA_010014905.2 Druon quercuslanigerum
GGGATCTACTTGTATCGCTTTTGCTCTCAAAAATTGGAGTTTGCTTTTCTCGCGCAGCCCGCAGGAGCCTCTCTTTTTCTTTAACGTGCTCATATAATCTAATCAATCTTGGATTTGAATTAATCGATCCTTAAAACCTATATATAAATTTTTACAAAATTTTTTGAGGTTATTTTGTTGGTTTAACCTTTAAATGACCTTGACCTTGAACTTATGAAGGTCAACCGACACCGAAGTCGGATTCAGCATGCTCAAAAAACTACATTTGAATTTTTTCAGATTTTTTGAGCCTTTTTCCGAATTCGACCTTCAAATGACCTCAGATGACCTTCAGATAACCAGATATGATCAAATCAACCTTGGATTTGTGTTAAGCGACCCTCAAAACCTATACATAAATTTTTACACATTTTTTGAGGTTATTTTGTTGGTTTGACCTTCAAATGACCTTGATCTTGAACTAATAAAGGTCAACCGACACCGGATTCGGATTCAGTATGCTAAAAAACCTACATTTGAATTTTTACCGATTTTGTGAGCCTTTTTTCCGAATTCGACCTTCAAATGCCCTTGAAAGGGATCTGATCTGAAAAACCGACAAAAGATTCGGAATCAGCGACCCAAAAAACATAGAACGCCAAAGGTCGCCTCCGTGGACTTTGACTTTTTTTATTTTGTGTGCCTGTGTTATTATAGGTTATGACGGCGCGGAACGCTGAACCTGCTAAACCTGTAACATATTTTAGTTGTTATAAATAAAATATATAATAATAAAATATGTATTTAAAATATGTATTTAAAATCTTATCTTTTAAAATTTGCGCAGAACATACATCACCTCTTAAGCATGTGATTAAAAGAAAAAACATTCCGTTAAAATTTAGAAATAAAATATACTTTTGAGCGTAAAGCTACGTTTAAAATAACATTTCAATAAACAAGTACCACGATAAAATTTGTATACTTTATAAAGCTGACTATTTAAAAAAAAAAGTTGTGCTTGGTATTTCATAATTTTATTATTTAGTGCTAGTATCTATTAAGTAATATGAGGCAATTGAAGTATGACATTAGAGTTTCAGTCCAACATGTGTTAATTAATTAATAAGCTGCTGTTTTGCATATTTGAAATTCCGAAATATGCCGAAGCTAGAAAGTATTTTATATTCAACCGCTGACATAACGTGCACAATAAAAATATTGTTAAAAATCCTAAATGTTTAAATTGTCTAAAATTCTTAAAAATTCTCTTAAATTCTGTCATATTCTCGATTATATAACCTGAATTTAAATTCTCAGGAATTTAAGAACTCCACGTTCACAACATCACTGCCAAGAAGGAGGAAAGTGAGGAGAGGCACCAAGACCTTAACAGAGCGCTGTAACGAATGTACCCAAAATATTCGTTTTTGTGATCGTTGCTGTCGGAGGCGCTAAATTATCACTAATTTAAATGCCAAAAATATGCCAAGGCACTTTCGAGATGGATACAGAAAGCTGTTATCCTTGGGTCGCTTCGTGTCCTCCAGATACACGAGGATTTCGCAAGCCTGTCGTCCTGATTTCGTCGTGCCCTGTGAGTGTAGCCACCCATCCTACGGCCTTCAGACGTGGCCATAGGTGTGATTTACCGGGGATCGACTGGGAAACGGTGGCATTTTCATAGATATTAGTTTCTCTCAGTGGGACCCTGCTGTATAGTTGTTTAACCTTTTTTTAATTACACATACAATAACAGTGAATGTGAATTTTTTTTCGCTCCTTCGTCCATGGCAGTTTTTCCTATGTTCTATAGTAAAAATCAGAAATACGTAGAGTAAACATAAGAAGAATGTCTTTCCTATTGCGTGTTTTATAAACTTCACAGTCTTTTCCAGAGGTTATAGAAACTTTATTTTGGTATAAGTACAGTTTTTAAATGATTTATTATTATATTATAATAAACTTAGTAACTTTACAGCTTGAAAATTCACAATAGGAATTCTTAGAAAATTGACGCTATACCCTGGCTTGATATCGTCTTATTGTAACAATGAATATTATATTTATCAAATTTTACAATCAAAAGTTTCTCCGTGTACCATCATCATTTTTTCCGCTTTAAGAACAAGAAAGTATTATCAGTTTGTTTTTAAGTTTACATAAATATGATTTGTCTAGAATTTTGAGAAAACTTAAAAAGATTCTTGAAGATGTCAAGTAATATGTTGAAAAAGACTCTAGAAAAATTTTAATATAGGATTTGAAAAAATTGTGAGAAAATGTTGAGTCAATTTAACGGATTTTTGTGACTTTCAGAAGTTTTAAAGAAGTTTAAAAATATTTTTTTATTATCATTATTATTACACCATTAAGACGTTTCCTTTTCGTTGGAACACTGTTCCAACCCAGGTTGCTGATCAATCTTGAGTCCATTAGTATCCAAAGTCTTTTGTTTCAGGCGTCATTCACTTTATTGACACTCTACATTTCCTTGACACTTGTTTCTTTAGTCGTTCATTCTTCATTCTCTCAACATGCGCGAATCATCTTAACCGATTTCTTTCCCATGAGTCAACTAGTGTCTCTGCCGCATCACATTCTTTAAGAATTATCTCGTTACTCACTTTGTCCATCAGAATTTTCCCGCATATTAGGCGCAAGAATTTCATGTCAATCGCATTAATTTCACTCTTATCTTTTTCTTGATAGGCCTTTTTTGATATATTTTTACTTAAGATAAGGGGGACTGCTCTATTAATAACCTTCTTACCTATGTTTATTCGTCTATCTAACTCCTCGTCTATCTTCCCGTCCCTAGTAAATAAGCTACCAAGATATACGAATTTATCAACTTGTTCAATTCTCTCATCATTTAATACAATGTTGCATATTGTGTCCTCATTCTTTCCTTCGAAAACTATAGTTTTTGTTTTATTTTATTAATTTTGAGGCCCATGCTCTTCATGCTTGCATTCAGTATATTCAACATTCTTTCCAAGTATTCGATTGACTCTGCCATCAAAACCTTATCATCTGCGAGCGCTAACCCACGTACCCTTACTGTTTTGAGATCTATACCTTCTTCGTCGAAAAAATCTATTCCTAAACACTTGTCCATAAATAATATAAGTAGCCATGGAGACATAACGCATTCTTGTCTAACGCCTTGCATAGTATCGAACCAGTCATTAAATTTCCCGTTTACCCTTACACTCGCTTCGCTACCCATATAAATTGTTCTTATAGCTTGTAGGAATCATCCATTTACTCCGTAATCTTTCAGGACTTCCCAAAGTTTACTTCTATGTACCTTGTCGAAAGCTTTTCCTAGGGCAACAAATGCACAGAAACTTTTTTTCCTACTCTCAAACTTTTTTCTGTGATTTGCTTTAAGCTAAATATTTGATCTGTACATGATCTTCCTGGCATAAGCCCCCTTTGGACTTTCCAAATTTTTTAAATAAACGTTTTGAAATTTTTTTAAGTTTTAAAATATTTTTAATCTCTGTGAATGTTCTAAAATTTGTAAATCCGTTACAAACTGATTCAAACTTTTCCTGAAAATATTTAAACATTTTAAAAACGCTTTAAACTCGTCTAGATTTTTTCGTCATAGAATCTTAAAACAATTTTTTAGACTTTTGGAACCTTTCGTATTCTTTTTCGGTACTATTTATGGAAATATTTGTGAAAATTTTGGCCTTTTTAATATTTATTCAAAAAGAAAGCAATAATTTTAAATTTTCCCAGGAATCTTGAGAACATTTGTTTATTCCCTAAAACTATTCAAAAATTAAAAATATTTCAAAATATGTAAAACGTGGGAACCTTTCTGAAAATTTTAAAAATATTTTTGCAAGAAGTATCTAGGCTAACCGAAAATATTATATTTGATCTTCGTTCACCAAATTTCACTAAACCTAAATTAAATTAAAATTAAATTATTCCTACAATTTGGTTAAATCCTGTAAAATGACAAAAAGTTTCTTTAACATTTTCTAGATTCTTTTTCGACATAGATTCGGAACCGCATTTATGCAAGTCCTGTTTAAGTCGTTTCGTGATGCAGCGACAAAGTGGGCAGTACTAGCAGCGCGTTGGTTGCGTCAGCTGTTAGCATGCGTTCAAATCCAACAGAAATGGTTCACACGGCCCTGGATAATTACGTTCAGAGTAAGCGAATGTTCCTGTTACATTTAAGGGAAAGCCATTTTGGAACATGCCCGAAACTGCATTTAAACAGTATTCCCAATGTATTAAAAATAATTGAAGGTTTTACTCAATTTCCTTAAGATTCTTAAGAAAATTATATTATTTATCGTACATAAGAATGGCCTATATAAAGGGAATTCCGAACGGCAACCGATTGCCGTTTAACCTCATTTTCATGGGGTATTAAATTCCCAAACTGTAATTAAAAAGTGTTTAAAAACTTTAAACAAATAAGTGAATATTTACATATTCGAAATTTCTATTTTGTATTTTAAATCATTTTCCCCTCAAATCGAAATTGATTAATGACGCTTGTTATTGGTGAAAAATGATAAATGTGAATAAATTTGATTGTTTAGGAGTAGTAATCCTGTTTTCTGAAGAGTGTGGTGAGGAAAAGAGTTTGTAGGGTGAGAGCACGCCTTGCACCGATCTGAAGAGGCCGCCGTTATACATAGAAGGCAGGCAAACAGGGCAGCCTTTCAGCTTTCAGTTCGAATCGCAAATTGGAACCGCGGGAGCCTGACCAACGTCCGTGTTCAAGCACTCTTTTGCCATAACCATCATTCTTCGAGAGTGTCTCCGCTGGGAAGAAATACAATAGTCTTGGTTGCGTTTTCGTCTGCCTAGTGGGCGGAAAATACACCGTTCGAGGAGCACAGACAAGTGGACGGGGAATAGCGTTCCCAGATCGTGCGAAAATTTAATATTCTATGGTTCGAAATACATATGGAGGAAAAGAAATTTCTTCGACGAATATTCGGAGCATCGAATTTATAAAAACGCAATTCCTGAAACCTAGAAAAATTAGAACCACCAGAACCTTGGTGAAAGTACATAGAGAAATTTCCAGAGGTATTGAGGCCCAATATGTCTTATAAAAAGGGGAAGGGCGCTTTTTACTATATACAAGAGGGCCTGTATTCGAGCCATTGATTTTATAATTCGAAGAACTACTAAATCATGCAGTTACACAGTCGTGTATCAATGTGTGGCAGCGTCAACAATGGGTCGCTACCAGTTTAAAATAAACTGTTAACATTTCCAATGACTGATTTAATAGCAAGGCCATTGCGAGGCAACCTCTGAAACTTCTCTTATATTGGCGTTCTTGTGTACTCATGTATTTTTTCAGCTTTCGTATTCGTCTCGCGCTTATATACTCACTTTCGGCTCATGTCTGCTCGCCTGAAACTCGTACCGAAAAAAGTACACTTTTCGAAAAGTCCCATTTCTCCCCCTTGATGCATTATACGCTATAATATGTTTAATTTGCTATAAACAAAATAAGTAAAAATATTAACAAAATTCGAATTGGTAAGCGCAGCCTACCATACTCATCTGGGTAAAACCTTTCAAGCATTATCGAAACAAAACAAGGATTTTGGATACATGAAACGATGGTCGAGGACAGTTTATAGGAAGTTCGCTTGGTTCCAATGTCAACCATACAAATTCGTGTAACAAATCTCAATGTGGGGGCGTTTTCCACAGGCATGTAAACTTTCCAATTTCAAAATGATAATAATTAAGCCCCGTTCTTAATAAATATAATTTTTTATTTATAAAACTATTGCTGTAATATTGAAAAAGTTATTTTTAGAGAAACATTTTTAGGATTTTTATTTCAACTTTTGTAACTTCATTTTTAAAATTTCCGCAGATTTTATTATTGAGTTGTTGAAAGTTTGCATCTGTCTTTAACTTTAATAAATAATTTTAAAAAAATTTTTAATGCAATAAATAAAAAATAATGTTATGCAATAAACGTAACAACATTTATTTTATATTATTATAAAGTTACACAATCATTTCAAATTTGCTAGGCAGTTTATGCTAAAGTCACAGAATCATTTGCCACTCAAATATATATTGTTGTTTTTCTAAGAGAATAATATCAGACCTATTTTACTAACATATCGGAAAAATTTAGTTCACAAAGTTATGAGTGTTTGATTTAAAAAAATTGAAAACGCAGATTATAAAAAATGACAACATTTTGTGTTTGGTATAATTTTTTGTTTAATTTAATACCGGTATTTATCGTGGGAAAAGTTTCAAACAGTGAAAAATTGACAAAATGGAAGTAGTTTTCCTGAAAATATATTAAAAGTCAATTAACACATAACCCCCAGCCTATAGTCTGCCCGGTGTCCACGCCAGAATTTTTTTGTAGAAAAAAGAATACTTCGCGTTTTTTGATAAAATGACACAAGATACGAAAGAAGTCAAACAAAATTGTTTCTCTTAAATAGTTCTTGAAAAATTCTACTGTGCTATTATTTATATCTCGCGTTAATTTATAAATTTATGCAAAACTGTTTATAAAAGCCTTAAACATTAATAATCTGTTTTTCTTAGTATTATTTTATGGTCTAAGGTGAAAAAAGGACTTCATTAAACAGTTTTAACAACGTATCAGTGGAAGAGAAAATAATTCAGATAGAAAAAATGGATGGTGTTAAATATATAAAAAAAGGATTTCAAAGGGAAAATTTTGATGTGAATGTTCAAACTATTAAATTTTGTTCTTTATTTTTTTATGGCACTGTAAAATTGTATTATTCAGAAGAAATAAATTGAATATCATTTGTTACATGTTTTCGCGAAAATATCGAAAACGTCGTGAGATAGAAATACAAAAAGGAATTTTTGCAGAAATTTCTTAGATTAAAAATTGTGATCCTTCGACTTTTTTCGTCTCTTGTGTTGTTTTGTCAAAAAATGTGAACTTTTGTTTTCCAGAAAATGAAACTTCTCTTTTGTTTCCAAACCAAATCCCGCTGCGTAGTAACTGTGTATTCACTATGGGTGCTACCACTAGGGATCGATGTAGCTGGTGGAACGGCTTAAGGGTCTCATCAGACTATAGATCTGGAATAGGTGAACCAGAGGGGCTGCATCGCGAGATGTAGCTGCTCTGGGGAACTTGCGGACTCTGGGCTGTGGGACATAAGCTGAGGAGCGATCCTTCCAGGAGGTAATAGCCAAACCTCCTGTAATATCGAGGGCGCGAGTTCTCACGCTATCAAGTCACGATGAAAACACCGTGTAAAGGGCTAAAAAGAGTGGGGCTCTGCAGGGGGTATCCCTTATTTTTCTAACTTCTTATTTGACCAAATGGGCAACATACAAAAAATAAATAAAAATAATGAGGGTTCTGATCAGGACCCTTGTCTAACCCTCCGCTAAAGGTGGGCGGCTCCTCAGGGGTAAGAGTATCAGAAGCGGTACAGACTTCTGATAACGATGACAGCAATCCCGTTGCCATGGCCCGCTCAGCGCAGCTTGCGAACAGCAGCCAAGGCCAACGGCCCATAGCTGCGGAAATATCATATGAATAAACTTTTCAGGCTTGTTCTACAGGCAAAAGTAACAGGACAATAAGCATTCTTAGACGCCCTTGATTAGCGTGTCACTAGCTAAGACGTGAATCTCTACTATACAGATTAATTTGCACCACAAAACGGGCGCCTCGGCCTTTTAACCAGTCGTATGTCAATGGTGCAGACTGGTATTGCCCTATTCCAAGCACCCTGTTTACACAGATAAAGGATTAGTGGTTTGGGAGGATGATACTCCATATATAAGTGGACGCACACAAAATCACCCGGGTCATCCATAGCCGTCAAGGGTATGGATGCGATTTTGGTTCCTAAGCTCTGGTCCAGGGACTTCATCGTCATTAAGATGAGACTTAGGGGCTTAGTAGGACTTAGAATAAATGGAACAGTTTATGATCCCTCACACATACATTGTGGGGCAGTACATACATCAGCGCAAGAGGTAGAGATCTAACATCTAGCGAGAACTGAGCTGGAGATTCTAAATCGTAGTGATACTCCCACACTTAATATTATCAACAGGATCTACGACGCGGAGTCTCTCTCGGATCACAAATATATCTTATTCCGGATAGCCCTACGAAAACAGGTGGTTTAAAATATCAGAAATCCCAGGATCCCACTTTGGGACTTATATAAAGAGGAAACCAAGGGCAAGCTTGTGTAATTCCCCACAAGTGATGGTACCATAGATGAGTTAAAGCACGCCGCGGACTTTCTGCCTCAGGCTCATAAGGCTTAATGATGGTGAGTTTGCCGAAGACGAAGAAGCAAATCTAAATCATCTGATAGACGTTAACTTCCTGGGTTTTCAGCGAACTTAGGCCGACCGAGAGATGGAAGGCTGGACCAAGAGAGAGAGAGAGAATGCCACTGTAATTCTCTACCCAGCGCTTTAACCATTAAACCAGCTTACAGAAATGAACAACGTGACTCTCATATGTGTTCCTAATCACACAATGAGAGCAAGGTCAACGAAAATGCGGACCACTTGGCAAAACGAGGAGCAGCCAGTAAATACGTGCACAGAATAACAGTAGGATCATTTTCATTCCAGCCCATTTGTTATGTTCTCAAAATAGAATTTTTTCTCGGAATTAAAAAACTTTAAGTGTAAAACACGAACACAGCACTATTCGCATTCTTCATTGTCTCATTTTTGTTGCATCGGGATGGCCATAAAAAACTGCATTCGGAGGAAGGACCGGCAATACTGTGAATAACCCCAGGGTAACCAACGTGCGAAATCCAACCTGGGCTATCCGTACATGATGGACAGGGCCAGGGGAACCCTGGGTTTACCCAAGAAAGACATAAATTTAGTGGTTCAGATGCTTACAGGGCGCAACCCAAGATGGGGTAAAACCCAACGACAAGGTGCAGGAAATGCGGCAGGGTTGAGGAAATATCCCTGCATGTCTTATGTCAGTTTTTGGCATTAGCTAGGCTCAGGCAGCAAACCTTTGGTCCATTTCATAGAACCCAAGAAAATTATAACGCGATCAGTGGTTGTCATACTAGGCTTTATCAAGAGGTCTGGGGTCGACTACTTAGAGCGAACAGTTAAGGGTGTGGCACAATAAGCTTCATAGTTTAAGCATAAACTAAACTATTCACTATGGGTGTATTTATGTGTGCTTATTTTATAAGCACTTTGCTTCTAAACTTCATAACTCGGTGGAAGGATCGTTAATAGTCCTATTGCCGCATTCCCAGTAATAGAACAATTACAGCTTTCTGCGAAGTTATCTACCATTATCTGTTTGAAAATTATTGGAAAATTAGAAAAGATCTTTATTAAACAACATTTATTTGAGGTTTAAGATTTTTTCGTTTTATAAATCGAAATAAGAGGCAAACGGACAAATTAACCCTGGCCAGCAACAAGAAGTATGAGCAGAAGGACAGTCTCCAACAAAGGAAACGCCTTCAGGCGAGACGTTAAGTTTTTGTTTATTGCTCCAACAAAAATACTCGTCTATTTGATTACCTTCAAATTATTGTAATATCTACAATACTATGTTTATATCAAAATTTTAACACAGAAAACTCTGCATATTTGTCTTCAACTTTACGACACTTTTTTCACGGAGTGTAAAACTCCGTGGGATACTGTCATTGGGGATTTAAAAAAATCATAAAACGAGATCAAAGGAATTTAATGCCCACGTTTTTCTAATGAGCCTTTCGTTACCTGAAGGCTGAATTTATAAATAAAAAAAACTATTTGTATATATTTAAAATTTTTTACTGATTATTTAAATGAAATTAGGAAGCAAATTTTTTATATTGAATTACAGACAATAGAATATCTATTTGCTTATTATTATGTACTGCCGTCAGTCTGAATATTAATCACTTACCCTAAACAAATTCAATTCTAGTTTAGTCTCCCTGTTTCAAGCCTCCCTACACGGCTATTTCAAATTTCGCAGTTACGTCACCTCCCACCACGACCCCTGTACGTTCTCCTACGCCTCAGTGCCTGAATAATGAAAAAGATGCCCGAAAACGTGAAACTAAGTCTTAAATGTCAGAATAGTAATATTTGTCGAGTGTAGATTCTATTTTCTGAGTCATGTTCTATTCTTTTGTCGATTAAAGATCTTTTAGTGCCACGAAATAAAATGCAATATCAAAAAAATTTAGATTGATTGTATTTCGTGACACAGAAAGGTCATCAATCGACAAAAAATGGAAAATGACTGAAAAAATACATTCTGCACTTGCGAAATATTACTATTCAGCCCTTCATAACTTACCTGTGCGTTTAGACGTATGCAGTTGCATTCCCATGCGATAACCATCCTGGCAGCTGCAATTTCCACTTATGTCAAGCAATATGCTAACCTTCGAGAGATTTCCACCTATCCTAGCATGACCGCGTCCGCGACGTCATTCTTCAAAACTCACTATTTCGCGAAATATCTTAGTCGCTTTTTGATTTTATTATATTGATTTTTATTTGGAAAATTGTCGTACGTCAAGAAAAAATTAGAAAGACACTTGAATGACAGTGACATGCATGCAGGCTAACAGCCCGCGATCTTTTCCAATTGGAATGTATAATATTGCGCAATCTCCGCACCTTTCCGCTACGCTACTGGTATTTTTGATGCAAGATTGGCCACCGTTTTTCGCCCCTTGAACTGAGAAACTGCGTCGGCCAGCAGTTCCAGAAATTACTAGCCTGAAAGTCGGGTGCCTTTATCTATATCATTATTGATGTTCTTTATTGATTTCAAATAGACCCCCGCTTTTGGGCACATATGCAGTTAAAAAATTGGCCGGGCAGTCAATGAACGTCGCTTGACAAAAATATCTTAAGGTCGCGGTAGACGTGAGGGGCCTCTCCAGCCTTGAAATAAAAGAATCCTGACATTTCAAACCCACGGAAATAGGAGACTTCATTGTACATTTTTAGATGTGAAATCCGGCTTTCAAAACTACACAGGTGATTTACTTGATATTTTTTAGACCGAATGAACTATCAACCAACGCAGATGATAAGGTTGTCATGGCAGAATCTATCAAAGATTTGCAAAGAATGTTGAATAAATTGAATACACGCATGAAGAGCAGGGACTTCAAAATTAACGTAAATAAAACAAAAACTATGGTTTTCGAAGGAAAGAGTGAGAAAACAATATGCATCATTGTATTG
>JAAAKG020144108.1:0-11202 GCA_010014905.2 Druon quercuslanigerum
ACGGAATGTCCCGATAAGGTGAGGGAGGTTATGTCACCTCTATATTCTTAGTGACAGGTAACGTTAACCGAAATTTTCACTTTGTCACAAACTGTAAAACCCCTTAATTCTGTTAAATTCCGACGATATGAAATAATATTAAAATATTTTAAAAAGTTATAAGAAATTTTGAAAATGCTCGAAATTCATGGAATTCACGGAATTTACAGATTTCACGAAAATCACCGAATTCATTGAATTAGAGAAAGTCACGAAGTTCATGAAATTCACGGAGTTCGTAGAATTCGCAGCATTCAGGGAATACGCTTAATTCATAAAGTTAAAAGAATTTACGGAATTGAAGGATTTTAAGGAATTGATCGAATTTAAGGATTGCATATAATTCCAAAAATTCAAGCAACTTAAGGAAATCACGGAATATACTGGATTTGTGATATTTATGGAATTGATGGAAATCCCAAGATTCTGAGAATTCAGAAATTGCATGGAATTCCAGGTATTCACGGAATTGATGATATTCTAGGAATAAATTCTATGAATTCTAAAAATTATGCGACTTTTATGAATTCCAAAAATTCCTTGAAATTCTTGAATTCGTCGAATTTCACGACTTTAGCGAATTACTTGAACTTCGTAAATTTTTTCAATCTTGTGAATTCCGTAAATTTGATGCACTGAATTCAAAAATTTCGTAAATATCGAGAATTTTTTTAATTGCGTGAGTTCCGTGAATTATATAATTATCTTAAATTCCGTAAATCCCTTTAATTTCGTGAATTCTTTAAATCTCGGGAACTCCTTGAACTTTATACATTCCGTTTATTTCGGGCGTTATAGGATTTCCGTGAATTGCGCGAATTCTGTGATTTCTTATATTCCACGAATTTCTTAATTATCATGAATTCCATAAACACGGGTGTTATATACTATATATTAAGAGACGTTTTTTCTCCGTCAGAAAATTTCTCTCTTTCCCAGGAACAAGTGTCCAATGAAATCATTAACATTTTTTTAAATTTTCGCTTCAAGAGGTATCATGATATCCAGCCACAACAATGATGTAGAATCGTTGCTGCTTATTGAACTTATATTGTAAAATTCCAATACATTTGTGATACCATACCAATGCCGAGACAGTACAACACACGTTTGCATCTCAAACGTGTAAGTGCTCCACTGAGTGAGGGCCACTGACCACGTTGAAACGGACGTTGCGGCGCTCGGGTAAACTTCACAAAAGAGAAGATAGGTCAACCTATTAGTATACCCAGAACCCCGAAGGCAAACCGCATCAATGTTAAAGCGGAAGATTGATGCGGAGAGAGAGAGAGAGAGGAGAGAGAGAGAGAGAAAAGAGAGCAATACGGTTGGGTGGAGCTGCGAAGGCAAACCACACTGGAGAAAAGGAATCAATGACAGGCGAGTGACGAGACTTGACATTAGTACCAGTTTTCTTTATTTGGTTTTTCTTTCATCATAACGACTTTCTGAGTAGCCCCAGTGGACACTGTAACGGAGGTCCTATCCCACAGTCCCAGGTACTACTCGTTTGCTCGACAATAGACCGAGTGTCAGATCCTACTCGAGCACCGGTATTTAAGTGTGAGAGGCACGAGAGCTCGAGCGAAGAAGGGAGCGGCTGCTGGCCCGCCGATTGGCCATGACTCTGACAACGGAGTCGCAGCGGAACGGTGGGGACACCGTGCTCCGTGCTGCCTTATTCTAATTCATGCGCCTCGCGCCATTCTCAAACATTTCATAAATTCCATATTTAATGCTAAAAATATTAAAAATTAAAAATTCTAAAACATTCAAGTTCCTCGTAGCCTAATTTCTTTTATCCTGAGAAAAAGAAATTGTGAAAAATTATAGCGCGCGCTGTTTGATTACTGCTCCAGATTATTTGTACAAATGCAACAATTAAAAATTTTTTAGTGACTAGCCCCTCGTTTTTCTCAACTTAATGTTATCTAGTCACGAGAACCAGGAGCTATATTTCTTAGTATACTACTCGATTGGCGGGAGCAAGTCGCGTGGTGGTTAGCTTGCAATGGGGATGCCGGGTTCGAGTCCGATTCTACGAAGGGTTCGATTCAAATAATATTAGATGCAATCAATTGTTTATTTTAATTATTATTACCGTCACAGGCTGAATGGTATATTTAGGTCAATATGACGAGTAGATCCCTTCACACGAGAGGCGCCGGACCTGTTTTTTCGCTTTTTTTCTTTTTTATCGGGAAGGGGGTCTCCCAACACTTCAGAGGCCTTTCGTAGTTGATCATCATTCACGAAGTACTCTCTTGTCGGTACTCCGCTTATCGGCACTCCATCCTCTTGAAGGCCGTGGATAGCATAAATATAACCACCTTCATCACCTAGTGGAGCAGGTTTACGAGGTTCTTTGAATTCATATCTTATTGTCGATACATATAAAGTCTGCCAATTAGGTCCTCCAAAAGTGCATGCTCCGACTTGCCTTGCCGGTATAGGAATAGTTTTAGCTATCGCTCCATTCAATGGATTCAATTCAACGACCTGAGAAATACACACAATTTTATTTTCATTCAAAGCTGCATTTTTGGAAGCATATTTAACAAGACTGAATCCATACTCCACCACCGCCAAGGAGAGGCACCCAGAGCCAACCTCTCGTATCAATTGCTAGACGACACGGTTTGCCTTTTATGTTACGTTTTGGCAAAATGAACAGCTCTTCTCTCCTTTCTGAAAACAGAGTTTTTATTACGAGTTAAATTACAAAAATATACAATTGTACTCAATTTATTTATTATCAGGGTGTATTTGAGCCTCGAGTGGTTCATACAATTTCTAAAGTACAATTTCCGTAATGAAATATAATTTACCTTTCTGGTCTAAAGTACATTTCTTGTAATGCAAATTAAAGTATTTTGTTGAAAATTTATTTTTATTATTTAAATGTATGTTGTTTTAAATTCACCTTTATTGATAGAAAATTAACTTTATCGTTTGGCAATTTATCAGCTGAATAATAGATTAAACTATTTGATTAACAGTTCCCTTTTAAAAAAAAAAATTTATACCGAAAATTTCACTAGTATATGTTAATTTGAACATTTATTTAATTTAGTTAAAATTAAACAATTCGATTGAACTGTGATGTTCTTATATTGCAATATTCATTTTTCGCTTCTACTGTTATTAGATATAACAATATAAATAATAATAATATTTTTGTAGTTATAAATATAATAATAATCGTAATAATAATGACACTTGTAATTAAACAACCTCGCAAAAGATTAAAAAATCGTATTAAGTTAACTGATAACATCCTCTTCTCACATTTCTCAACATCATAATTAATAATAATAATCATTATTATTATATTCTAACATTATTATAATACTAATATTTATATTAGGTATGACTTACACAATGAAATATGTTAGTGATTACAAAAAATAGTTTCCGTACAATTTTATAAAATCTTGCGATCATTCCTGACGTACTGCACAATTTTTTAAAAGAACTTGAGTGGTTCTGAAATTCCTTAAAATCATTAAAATCTCTAAAAAGTCTTTCCACATTTTTTAATTGTTAAAAATATCTTGCCAAATTTTAAGATCCCTTTAAATCATTAATACTAGACTGCAATGTGCACGCTAGCGCGCTTTTGCTTTTGTATTTGTTTTTATAATTTACCCAATTTTCGAATAACTATTCATTTGTTAAATTTTTTTATCAGTCAAAGTTTCGCTGAATTAAAATTTGAAATAATGCATTCAATGAATCCATGTAACGCATAATTTTATATTGCTATGAATAATATTAAAGAGCGACATATCATTCGAAGGTTTTAATTTTTTTATATCATTTTAGACTTTAGTGAAGTTTGATATTGTAGAAAAAATTAATCAGTCGATAATTAATTAATGGTTTCGATGGCGATTATTTTTTATAATAATTAAGTTTTTTAACTAAAATTATTACCATTTTGTTTTAGCTGCGAAAGTCATCTTTTTTATTTGAAAATTAAATAAATTTGTTTGAAACTCGTCTTTTTTGGTTTTAAAATTCGATTGTTTTATTGGAAACTAAACTGTGGATAGGGAATTTCCGTAACGAATTTTTGAACTTAAACTGGATTTTTTGATTAGAAACGTACCAATATATGTAGCTTGTGTCTTAGTTGAGTAGCCCAGGATTTCCTTTTCCTGAGTATCAGCGTAATAGAATTTGTAAACAGGTGGACGTTTTCTGTACACTACAGTTGGTGGAGGGAACCAAACGAATCCACCAGTGACCGAACTAACATCCCAAAGACCTAGATGAGCTCGCATATGCTCATCTAAACAGTAAATTCCTGAAGCCTTGCGTGCAGTCGTTACTTCATTTGTCGTCGCTGGAATAAAATATAAAAATTTAAATATAATAATTAAATAAGGGGAAAAAATTCTGGTAATGCGCTAAACCGATCAGTTACTTGAAATTTTAAACCGTCGTAATCCAATTGTAATTCTGGAGTAATCTATCTTCAAGTCAGAGTAATTCGCTTGAAATCGTATACTATCGCAGAAAGAATATCAGATTCTGAAGTGCACTAAACCTACTTAAAATGTCAGATAGAATCCAGTTAGAAACCGGTTAAAAGTTGCCGGATTAAAAGTCTAACCGGATGTTGTATCCGGGTTGGAACGAGAACCTAACCGGTTCCTACCCGCATCCTCTAATATTTGCATTCGATTCCTAACCGGTTCTTTATCGGCTCCTATCCTAATTGCATCCCGAGGTTCTGATATTTACTAAATTGGTTTGTAACTGTGTCATAATATTCCTACGTGTCCCTTAACCGGCCCTTGATGGTCTGTAACTGGAATTTGTTGCCGGGTTATAACCGTTACCTAACGGGCTTGTAAATGGGTCCTTATAATATTCCTATCTGGTTCTTCACCGACTCTGAGCGATTTCTTACTGAATTTTGTTCCCAAGTCGTAAACGACACCTAACCGATTTCTATCCAACATCCTGCAATATTGTACCCGATTCTTAACCAGTTCTTAACCGGCCTATATCGGAATTTTGTCTCCGGGCTGTAACTGTCACCTAATTGTCACCTCATTATATTCTTATTCGTATCTTAACTATTTTCTAAACGGATTTAATCCTCGGATTGCAACCGATACCTAACCGGTTTTTAATTCTACAATATTGGTATCTGATTCCTAAACGGTTCTCAACCGGTCCCTATTGTTTTCGCTTGTTGGATAATACCCGATTAGGACCGGTTAAAGCAAGGAGTGTCAAGTGGAAAATTCGGACTCCAACAATATTTGATTTGATTTGAGTTCAGGTTAGGATAGGCTAGAGAACACACCAATTCAAGATACCTTTTACGATTCAGATGAAGACCAGTTAGAAACCGGCTAGAGCGCAGAGTGTCAAAGGTATTTTAAAAGATGATTAGGAAACAATTAGAAACTAACTAACTAAACTAACCAGCTACAGTCGGTTATAGCATACGCAAGTGCAAGGTGCCTTTTAGGAACCGGTTAGAGACCGGTTAGAAACTTATTTCGGTCTTAAAATTTATTTTTGTTCAATCGTCTAATAGTTCCCGCTTAGGAACGGTTAAAGAACACACCAGTATTAAGTTCTTTTTAAAGGCCGGTTTAGGACCAGTTAGAAACTAACTTTGTTCTTTAAAAGCATTTGATTCTTATTTTTGATCGACGGATAGTACAGGGTAGAGAGATGGAGGTAGTACACGGTTTATTCGAGCACACACGATTTTCAGGTGCCTTTTAGGAGCCGGTGAGAGACCAGTTAGAAACTAATTTAGGTCTTCGAAAATATTTTATTTCTGTTTTCAGTTGCCAGATAGAATTCGTTTTGAAACGGGTTAAGGAAACGCGAGTGTCAAGCTACTATTAGAAGCTGGTTAGAGACCAGTTTAAAACTAACTTCGGTCTTTGCAAATATTTGATTTCTGTTTTCGATCGTCGGATAGAACCCGGTTAGGACCAGTTAGGACGTCCTTGACAATATTTATTTTCTGTTGTTAATATAGGATAGAACCAAGTTGGAAACCGTTTGATAACACACGAGTGTCAAGTGCCTTTAAGAACCTGGTTAGATACCATTTAGAAACTAAGTTCGGTCTTAGGAAAGATTTGATTTCTGTTTTCAATGTCCGGACAGTACCTGGTTTGGAAGGTTTCAAGAAAATGCGTGTGTCAACCTCCCTTTAGAAACCGGTTAGAGAGCAGTATAAAACTAATTCAATACTACAACAATATTTGATTTCTGTTTTTATCGCCGGATGAAACCCGTTTAGGTCCAGATACAGCGGACACGAGGGTCACGTCCCTTTTAAGAACCAGTTATAGACCAGTTAAAGACTAGCTTCTGTCCTTGACAGTATTTAATTTCTGTTTCAAATAGAGGATAGAACCCAGTTAAGAACGGTTTGATAACACACGAGTGTCAAGAGCCTTTAAGAAGCTGGCTAGGGATAACTTAGAAACTAACTTCGGTCTTTGACAATATTTGAATTCTATTTTCAATCGCCAGGGAGAACCAGGTTAGGATTGATCAGAGTACATACCAGTGTCAAGTGTCTTTTTGGAAACGGTTAGAGACTAGTTAGAAACTTCCGGCAGTCTTTGACAATATTTAATTTCTGTACCAAAATATCGGTTAGAAGCAGGTTAGAACCATTTTGAATATTTTCACTACTTGTTTTAAGCCATTTCCCATAAAACTAACGGTTAGGATTTGGTCCATTCCGCATATTGGAATTAGAACCACTTAAGAACCGGTCAGAGACGTTTAGAAATCAAATGGTTTTCTACTCGGTATCCACTCATTTTCTAAATGGTTTTATCTGAAATTTTAAGCAGGGATACGAAAAATTATGACTCATCGTTAGAAAGAATCAAGTGCAAGAAATAAGTATCCCTGTAGCAGCTAAGATGAACAATGCACTACTAATTCACTTCATTGCGGACACTAGACCCAATCCTAAGACGCGTATACACATAACACATTCATGCTACGTAATACATTCTTAGCTCAGATTATCTTATTTTTCGAAAGCATACATACATTTATATTTATGTTTTAGCGTGAAACTCCGACGTTAGTAAAAACTCCGAGCGTGCCTATCTATTCGCGTTTTTAATTTTTTCTTTGATAGTCTCATCAATTGAGAAGAACTGAAGAGAAGCCTGAAGAACCTTCTCCTCGCTTCCCTCGCGCCCGCGAAGGGATACACTCGAAAATAAGTACCCGCTGGTTATGTCGGGAGGAGACGAGTCAAAAGCAGTACTCGCTGCAAGCGTTAGTCAGTCGGTCTTGGGGCCTTTCACTGTACACACTCGACGACTCCGTCCCAGAGAAAAAAAATAAAATAAACTTACGTTGACTCGCAATCTGGTTTTCGTTTATTTACGAGTAAGGTTTTAAGTGTTGGGAGCAGATTGGTGCGGAAGCCCAATTATGGAGTCAGTTTTGATCTCTTTCAATTTCGAGGTTCTCCATTATAACCTCTGAGCAGCACCAAAAATACCTCGACATTCCACACTTCTGACTACAGTAGAGCCATCTAGAAGGAGGTGGATAACTACAAAAGTATAAGTGGTCAAAGGTGTGCATGCGATTCGACCCAGCCTGTGCTTGTTTGTGCCGGGCGAACGCGCTATGCCGTGATTGGCTGGAAGTCCCCACTCAATGCTATGAAAACGGGTCTTCTTCCCTTCCACTTTGTGCAGTTGTTCGACGCGTAGAATGTTTTGCAAAAGTATAATAGTTTAAGGTCTAGTGCTAAAAGAATATATATTTTCGTATCTTGGGCATAACTTACTTATTTTAATCGTCGGATGGATCTACACGTTACAAGTGTAATCCACCTCAACTGGAACGCATTTTTCGAAATTGTTTCCTCTTTATTCAACTTAAGGGCTAAACTCAAATTCAAAAGATTTTATTTACCAAACCATATTCTTTCCTGGTAATCGACACCTCCGTAACCCACTCTATAGTTTTCGCCCTTTAGAGGAAGGATGTTTCCCGAGTTGAATATGTAATAAGGAGTATATGGCGAATTTTCGTAACTATTCCATTTGACCATCAAAATATTTTTATCGCAACCCACCACAAACTTGTTGGGATGGCCTGCAACAGGAACGGCAAAAGACAGGAAACCTTGGCCTGTAAAAGAAATTGTTGTTAGTGATCAGACGAAGTAGAACCTTAGACCTAGAAGAAAAAGGTTGCGTAGCCTATTTTAACTTAAATATATCATTCAACCCCCCGCCAAGCCCTGACCTTCTCTGTACTCTTATATTTCATTAACCCTCCCCCACCCCTCAGGCCGAGCTTTAAAAAACTTCCACCTTCGCTCCCACTCTCTTCCCAAAATTCTTGGTTTTGGTTTAATCGTAGCCAATTATAAAAGTAGAAAGTTGTGACAGAACTCTACCAAAAGGATCTCTAACAGGTGTCGCACATCTTCCCAATGTTTTGATCGTTTTGATTTATTCGACATTTGGCTGAAAAGTAATCTTTTAAAGTTAAACATTCAACTTTTTGGTATTTTTTTGTGCTGGAAAAGAGGAACGAGCAATAGGGTGGAAGCGAGATTAGGGCGAAATATGCGAGCGTAGGAGGAAATAAGAAATATTACGGATTCACGAGATTCCAAAAAGAAAAAAATATATAAAAAGCATTACGTTACCTATATGAAGGCAAAATATTTTTCTAATAGCTGTATGATACGAACAGAGATTCTGTAGATAGGAGTTTATGAAGAAGAGTTGGCCATCACGAAAGAATGCAACCTCTGTATATCCCTTTGCCTCGACAATTTGTTCACGCCTGAAGATAGAAATTGATTTCAATTGTGCAGATGATACATGAAATTTTTTTAATACAGGGTTGCTACAGTTAAGGTAGATCCAAAAGATTAAACTCAAGCTGATACAAAAAGTCAACACCACAATCAATTTAGTGACAGTGTTGCCAAATCGTCAGTACTTTCTTGCGCTGTATTTCTCGCGCGAATAAAAATATTGTTCTTTAAACAGCTATACCTCTGATAGTAAACTCAAGAAATAATTGAAATTTTTGTAAAAATTTTGTTCTATCTTTTTCTATACTTTTCTAGTTTCTAACCTAAATGGTAAGAACTGTTTAGATTCTACAATTAAGAGTTTCTAACCTGAATGGTAAGAACTGTTTAGATTCTACAATTAAGAGTTTATAAATTTTACTCGTTTTTATATGGGAACGATGTAAAAGGTACTGTTTTCAGTATATAATATCTAAATTCACATACTCAACATTGAGTTAAAAACTGCATGGTCGTTGCATAATATTCGCATGTATGTATTGCGAAAATTTCAGAAAATTCCTAAGAAAAGTGAAATCTCGCGTGAACTACCTTAAGGAAATTCCGGACAGTTCAGGAGTTTGCGATACGCTGGAGCTGAAGTTTGGGCAAAAAACAAACGTCCGTGGACAAATTCATTTTCTGAAGAAAATTATAATCCAACTTTAATTTTCTTTTTTGATAAAAGCTAATAAAATTTCGTATCGAACCAGCATGGCCGGATTTTAAATTTTTGTTCATGTAATAACAAAAATGATACAAAAATTGATTTTGAAGTACGCCGGTATCAACAGCAATTCAAATGTTTAAAAATGTATTAAATTTGTTATAAAAAATGAGTGAGTTAGAACTAAGTACAATATGCGTCCTCCAAATAAAAATTAATTACGGATTAAACTACCTTAATTAACAAATTCATTATTTGGCTATTTGGGCTGTTATTTAGCAATGATTTTTGCTTTGTACCTATAACATTTCATAATTGTTTAACCAAACATTATTAACAAATGCATTATTTGGCTTTTTTATCAACTAAACTTAAGTTTTTTGCTCAATCAACTGTTAATTATATATTTATTAAATTTGTTTAATTGTTTGATAACGATCAATAAGAAACAATAAAAATAATGAATCTTTATCAAACTATAAAAAAAATTAAGAAATGTGTTATTAACAGTTGATTATACAAAAAAAAACAAATTAAAATATTGAAAAATAGCCAAATAATGTATTTGTTAAAAAATCGGTAGTTTATTTATAAATACATAAAATGATGAAAATTTGTTAAAAAAATTCTTTTTCCACATAATTGTTTATTGCCATCAAAATATTTTTTGAAATTTAGAAGTTAGTTATTTATAGTTAACTTGTAGTTATATAATTTTTTGAAAGTTTTAATAATTTATTGGCAATTTAAGACTCATTTTGGAGGCATTTTGTTTGTTTGTTGAAAATTCAAATATTTGTTAAAAATTCAACTGTTTTGTAGAAATGTCTTTTTTATGCAAATTTTATATTTTAGATAACATTTTTTTCTCTATTGACTAAAAAAAACTCTCTTGGTCGAGGATTCACCTGCGTCCATAAATATTTTTTTTCTTTGTCAAAAATTTATCATTTCAGTTAAAAAACATTTTTTTCTTGCAAATTAAAATATTTCCTTAAAAATCCTTTTTTTTCAATTTGAATTTTATGTATTTTTCTGATAACCGTTTTTTGTGGTAGTGATATTTTTTTTGTTCTTCTTAAGAAATTTATCTTTTTGGTCGAAAATTCTTTTTCTTACTTAAAAACCTGATTTGTATAGTTTAATTTTTTTTTACGTTGCTCTTTTTAGTTGAAAAGTTATTTATAATGTTAAAAACTCTTCTTTTTCACAGAAAATTAATTGTGTTAAAGTTCTTAAAATTCCAATACTTTTTGCTTCAAAATTCAAGTTTTTGTATTACATTTCTTTGTTAAATGTTAACTTCTTTGGAAAAAAATTTAAATGCTTTAATTAAAATCTAAACACTTTGTTGAAATTTTTCTTTTTAGTAGTAAATTAGTATTTTAACTTTGAGTAAACTATTATATTTTACATTAAAAATTATCTTTTTTAGGTAAGAATTCATGCATTTTGTTATATTTCTGCTTTTCTACTTATTTTTATTATCTCAACATTTAATAATTTTGTTGGAAACCAATATTTTTTTGTTAAGAAGTTATACTTTGGTGTTGAAATTCAAAGTATTTTTGTAGAAAATTTATTTCTTTGCTTCAAAATTAATTGATTTGATTGAAACTCAAATATTCTTAGTAAAAAGTTCAATTTTTTGGTTAAAATTATT
>JAAAKG020144110.1:0-11202 GCA_010014905.2 Druon quercuslanigerum
TCTTTTTGCGAAACTCAAGAATTTGAATAAAAATTCAAGAATTTGTTGAAAAATAAATAAATTATGTAGGAATTTCAACCATTTTTGAAGAAAAAACTTTTTTATTGTTAAGAAAAACAGGTTTGTTAGAAATGCGTCGTTTTGGCTTAGAGATTTTTTTTACTGACAATTGAACTTACATTTTTTATGTAAATTTATTTTTGTTAGTTGAAAATTCATAAATATGAGTAAAAATGCCACTATTTCTTAAAAAATGAATCAAGTATGTAGAAAATTCAACAATTTTGGGGAAAAGTCATTTTTTTTCTTGTTTGAAAATTAAATTGTTGTATGGAAAGTTCAATTATTTGGTTGAAAATTCATTTATTTTGTTAAAATATATTTTTTTAGTAGTAAATTGAAATTCTCTCTTAAAAGTTCACCGTTTTGGTTAAAAACTGAACTATTTTGTTGAATTTTCAAATATTTGATTCAAAATTCGTGTTTTTTTTTAAATCGTATTTTTTGGTAGAAAATTAATTTCCTTTTTGAAAAACTCAAGAATTTGAAAAAAATTTCATGAACATTTTGAAAAATTAATTAAATATATAGGAAATGCAACCATTTTAGAAAAAAAATCTTTTTATTGGTGAAAAAACAAAAAGGTTTGTTACCAATTCGTCTCTTTTTGGCTTAGATATATATATTTTTTTTACTAAAATTTACCTCACATTTTTGATGAAAATGTATTTTTTGGTAAAAAATTAAACTCCTTTTTGAAAAACTCAAGAATTTTAATAAAAATTCAACAATTTGTTCAAAAATTAATCAAACATTTAGGAAGTTGAACGATTTTTGAAAAAAACCTTTTATATTGTTAAAAAAAACAAAGAGGTTTGTTACACAATCATCTTTAGGGCTTAGACATTATTTTCATTTTTCTGAAAATTTAACGTACATTATTATTATTAATCCATTTTGACTGAAAATTCGCGTAATCCAGGGTAACTTTTAATATTTTTCAAGCCACAGGACAATTTTTTTTGATATTCTTGTATTTATTTATTTTTTGAACAAGAATTTTTTTCCTTTTTCAGAATTAAGAGCTTAGGCCATGTGGGGGAATAAAAAGAAATGTGAAATGGAGTTGGCTTTGGAGAAAAGTCCAGTTCCTCGCAGAGAATTGCGTGAAAAAATTCGGAAGCAAATGGAGTTTTACTTTGGAGACGAGAACTTGAGTAAAGACAAATATTTGAAAAAACTCATCGACGAGGATCCCTGTAAGTAAAAAATAAAACAAAAATAATTACATCTAGTCTAAACTGATAAAAATTTCGAATAGAAAATTCTTTCTGAGGCCTTCATTAGATTCTTTCTAAAAAATTCTAATTGAACAACAATATAAAAATAAATAATGTTTTTTTTAATTGTCAAAGTAGCTTTGTATTGTTTAGTTTCACAATTTAGATGAAAGTTCGTCTTTGTTTATTATAAAATTAACTTTTTGGAACAAAAATTCAAAGACTTTTTTTATTGAAAATCTAACGTGTTTATTTGAAAATTCAGTTACTTTGTTGATATTTATTTTCTCTCAGGACTGAAAAATCTTTTACCAGTTAAAATTTTTGGTGAAAAATGTATCTTTTTAGTTGAAGATTCATTTATTTTTTTGAAAATGCGTCTTCTCGGTAGAAAATTAATCACCTTGTTTGAAAAATTCAACTTTTTCTTTGAAAATTAAACAATTTGATGCAAATTCGATTTTTTTTTATTTAAAATAAAAATTTTATGTGTGTAAGCATTCAAATCGTTGGTTGAAGATTTATCTCTCTAGTTGCAAATTTAACCAGTTTTTCTCAAATTAATTTCCTTGATTGAAAATTCACTTTTTTGGTCGAATATTAACATCTTTTGTTGAAAATACATTTTTTTGTTCGAAGATTCATCAGATTGATTGAAAATTTAACTATTTTGTTAAAAATTCAATTTTTTTAGAAAATTAATCTGCTGTCTTTGAAATACAATATTTTTGTTTTAAAAATAAAATTTTTTTTGTTTGCAATATCCTTGTTTAAATTTTTAGTTTAAAAATCCTTATGTTGGTTGAAGATTTATCATTTAAATTCAAAATTGATTAATTTTGTTGAAAATTCGTCTTTTTCTGTCGTTGAACATTATTTTTTTTTGTTGACTGAACATGGAACTATTCAAGTTTTGGATAGAAAATTTATCTTTTTAGTAGAAAATTAATCAGTTTGATTGTAAATTTTACATTTTTGGTTGAAAATTAAACTTTTTTATTGAAAGTTCATTTTTTTGAATGTATGTTATTTTTTAAATTCATGTATTTTGTTTAAAGTTCGTCTTTTTAGTAGAAAGTTGATCTTTTTGTTAAAAAATTTAAGTTTTTCATTAAAATTTAACGATTCTAGTCGAAAATTTATTATTTTAGTTGAATACTAAACTATTTGGTTACAAATTTAAATATTTTATTAAACAATCATTTTTCATTTGTTTCTTTTTTGGTTAAAATATCAAATAACACAAGTTAAGTCAAAATTTCATATTTTTTTGTGGAAAATTTAAATACTTGTTGAAAGTTATAATTTTTATAAAAAATTTGTGAAAGAGAATTTATCATTTTAGATGGATATTGAACTATTTGGTTGAAAAATTAAATATTTTGTTAAAAATGCATTTTTTTGTCGTAAATTAATCTAATTCATTTTAATGAAACTCTTTTTATTTCAAAATTAAAATATATTTGTTTGAAATATCAAGTACTTCATTTTTCGCTAAAAATTTATATTTTTTTGGTGTTAAAAACCTAACTATTTTATTGAAAATATATTTTTTTTAAGGATTCATCTCTGTAGTTTAATAATTACCTTTTTAGTTTAAAATTTAACCATTTTTTTCCAACTTAATTTTGTTTGTAGAAAATTAATCTTCATGGTTGAGAATTTATCATTCTAGTTAAACATTTAACTATTTATTTGAAAAATCATCCTTTTGATGAAAAATTAATCTCCTTGGTTGAAAATTTAAATATTTGGCTAAAAATAAAAATCTTTTGTTCAATATTTATCTTTTTTGTTGAAGAATTATAATTCTTATCGAAAATTTAACTATCCTTTTTGTTTCAAATTCAAAATTATTTCAGTTTAAGATTTATTATTTTAGTTATAAATTCATCAGTTTAGTTCAAAATTTAATTTTTTGTTTGAAAATTCATTCTTTTTATTGTAAAATCTTACTGTATTAATTAAAAATTTTGATTTATATTGATAAATTGTATTTATATGAAAAGTGACTTGTTGCATTGAAAAGTAATTTTTTTTAAACTGAATATTTAATTTTAATTTTTGGTTAAGAATCTTTTTTTTGTGTTACAAATTTACGTTTTTTCTTGAAGACTCATCCCTTTTTAGTAGCAAATTTAAATATTTTATTGAAAATCTGTTTTTTTATTGAAAATTGATTTCATAACTTAAAATTCAACTATTCAATTTTTGGTTAAAATTTAGTCTTTTTTTTGTTTAAAATTCATTTTTTTCTGGAAAATTAATCTTCTTGGTTTAAAATTAAAATCTTTTGTTAAAAAGACTTTTTTTGTCGAGGAATAATTTTTTTACTTGAAAAGTGAACCATTTTGTTAAAAATGCATTTTTTCTTGTTGGTAAATTAATCTACTTTGTTTGTATTAAACTCTTTTTGTTTCGAAACAAAAATCTTTTTTTTCTTTAAATATGAACTAATACATTTTTTTTAGAAAATTAATTTTTGAAGTTGAACATTTAACTATTTTATTGAAAACAAATTCTTTTTGTTGAAAAATTAATTTCCTGATTGAAAATTCAATTATTTGGTTGGAAATTAAAATCATTTGTGAAAGTACATTTTTTCTTTGAAGATTAATAATTTTATTTAAAATTTAACCATTTTATTCAAAATTATTATTTTTAAAAATAATCTACTTTGTTGGACTAAAACTTTTATTGTTGCAAAATTAAAATCTGTTTTGTTTAAAATATCAAATTTTTCATTTTTCTTTAAAAATGCATATTTTTTTAGCAAAAAATTTAACTATTTTGTCCAAATTTTTTTTTTATTTGAAAAATTAATCTACTATATTTGAATTAAAATATTTTTATTTCAAAAATAATTATTAGGTAAGAATTTATCTTTTTTTGGTTTGAAATTCATCTTTTTTATGAAGATTTATTATTTTAATTTAAAATTTAACTAGCTTGTTAAAAATCATGCTAAAAATGTACTTTTTTTACTTAAAATTCATAAAATTGGTAGAAAATTTAACTATTTGGTTGAAATGCCATCCTTTGTAGTAAAAAAGATAAATATTTTATTCAATTTTTGGTTAAAATTTTATCTTTTTTTCGTGGAAAATTAATCTTCTTGGTCGTAAATTTATGTTTTTGTTTGATATAAAAACATTTTTTCCTTGAAATATCTACTTCTTCATTTTTCGTTAAAAAAATCATCTTTTTTGTTGAATAATTATTTATTTAATCAGGAATTAGTTTTTTTTGTTGCAAGTTAATTGTTTAACTAAAAAACTGTATAAGTTTCTGATAAAAATTTATGTACTTTAGTTGAAAATTCATTTTTTTTTTCGTAAATGTATCTTTTTGTTTAAAATTCAACTTTTCTACTTGAAGATTGATCCTTTTTGTTCAAAATTCATCAGATATCATGAAAATCTAACTATTTTGTCAAAAATTCATCCTTTTTCTTGAAAAATTGCAATTTTTTGTTAAAATTGTATCTTTCTAGTTGAAAAATTAATTTACTTGGTTCGTATTAAACTGTTTTTGTTTCAAGATAAAAATCTTTTTTTCGAATTTTTTGTTGAAGATTCATTTCTGTAGTTTAACAATTATCTTTTTAGTTGAAAATTTAATCATTTTGTTCAAAGTTAATTTTGTCTGTAGAAAAGTAATCTTCATGGTTGAAAATTTAAATATTTGGTTAAAAGTTAAAATCTTTTGTTAAATATTCATCTTTTTAGTTGAAGAATTATAATTTTAATTAAAAATCTAACTATCCTTGTTGTTTCAAATTCAAAATTATTTAAGTGAAAGATTTATCATTTTGGTTAAAAGTTCATCAGTTTAGTTCAAAATTTAACTTTTTGTTTGGAAATTTATATTGAAAATTTGTATTTGTATTAAAAATTAATCCTTTTTAGTAAAAAATTTAAATACTTTATTGAAAATCTGCTTTTTTTTAATTAAAAATTAATTTTTTAACTTAAAATTCAACTATTCAATTTTTTGTTAAAATTTTATCTTTTTTTTCGTTCAAAATTCATTTTTTTTTCGTGGAATATTAATCTTCTTGATTGTAAATTTATGTTTTTGTTTAATTTGGCATATTAGTTGAAAATTTAAATATTTGGTTAAAAATTCATTCTTTTGTTTTTTTTTGAAAATTTAACAGTTTGATTAAAATTCGATTAGTTTTTATTTAAAACTAAAATCTTTTTTTCTTAAAATATTAACTACTTCATTTTTTTGTTAAAAAAATCTTCTTTTTTGTTAAAAATTTATTAATTCGATTAAAATTTTTTTTTGT
The DNA here is from genome assembly GCA_010014905.2 of Druon quercuslanigerum. NCBI lineage: Eukaryota > Metazoa > Arthropoda > Insecta > Hymenoptera > Cynipidae > Druon > Druon quercuslanigerum. The sequence goes on from JAAAKG020144110.1 coordinate 5,575, forward strand.
TGAAAGTTAATTGTTAACTGAAAAAACTATACAATTTTCGGTTAAAAATTTCTATATTTTAATTGAAAATTCATGTATTTTTTTGTTGTAAATGTATCTTTTGTTTAAAATTCAACTTTCCTACTTGAAGATTAATATTTTTAGTTAAAAATTCGTCTTTTGGGGTTTAAAATTTAACAATAACAGTTAATGATTTAGCATTTTAATTGAAAATTTAACTATTTGGTTGAAAACTCATCTTTTTTGGTGAAAAATTAATCTCCTTGGTTAAAAATTAAAATCTTTGGTTAAGAATACTTTTTTATTTGTTGAAAATAATCTCTTCGCTGGAAAATTTAACCATTTTGTTCAAAATTTTTACTGTTGGGAAAATTATTCTACTTTGTTTCTATTAAACTATTTTTGTTTCGAGATAAACATATTTTTTTGCTTTAAGTATGAACTAATACATTTTTATTTAAAAAATTAATTTTTTTTCTTTACAAAATTGAAGTACTTGGTTGAAAGTTAATATCTTTTACTAAAAATCCATTATTTTGGCGGAAGATTAATTAAAAAGTTGAAAATTTAATCGTTTTCTTCAAAACTATTATTTTTTAAATAATCTACTTTGTTTAAATAAAACTGTTTTTGTTATAAAATAAAAATCTGTTTTGTTTAAAATATTAAATACTTAATTTTTCTTTAAAAATGCATATTTTTAAGGTAAAAAAAGGAAACTATTTTATTGAAAATTATTTTTTTTCTTGAAGATTCATTTCTTTACTGGAAAATTTAACCATTTTATTTAAAATTTAATTAAAAATTCATGTTTTTGGATGGCAAATTAATCTTCATGGTTGTAAATTTATGTTTTTTTTTGGTTTAAATTCAACTGTCCAAGTTAATGATTTGGCAGTTAAGTTAAAAAAAATCATCTTCTTTTGTTGAAAATTTAATTATTTTACAAAAAATTAGTACTTTTTTTGTTGAAGATTATTTTTTTTAACTGAAAAACTGTATAATTTTTGGGTAAAATAAAAAATTATTTACTTGAAAATTCATGTAATTTGTTAAAAATTTTCCTTTTTGGTGAAAAATTAATCTTCTTTGTAGTAAATGTCTTTGGTGAAAAATTTCTCCTTTTTCGTGAATTTTTTTTTAATGTATCTTTCCAGTTGAAAATTGGTCCTTTAATGATTTAAAATTTTATTTGAAAATTTTTTTATTTGAATTCAACTGTTTTTAAACAAATTTATAGAAAAATTTATCATTTTAGTTAAATTTTTAATTACTAGATTTAAGTCAAACTATTTAAAAAAAAAAAAAAAATTTTTTTCTTTTAAATATCAAATAATACATTTTTAGTTAAGGATTTATCTTTTTGGATGAACATTAAAATCCTTGCTTAAAAGTTAAAATCTTTTATTAAAAATGAATTTTTTTGTTTGAAAATTCGTTTCTTTAGTAAAAAATTTAACCATTTTTGTTTTAAATTATTTTTTGTTCGGAAAATTAATCCTTTGGGTGGAAAGTGTATAACTTTGTTTAAAATTCAATTATTCTTAGTTAAAAACTCCCGCTTTTTGGTGAAAAATTAATCTCCTTGTTTCAAAATTTAATTATTTGGTTGAAAATTTAAATCTATTGTTAAAAATACATTTTTTACTTTGAAAGTTCATCACTTTACTTGAAAATTTAACTACTTATCCAAAATTAATTTTTTTGTTGAAAAATTAATCTACTATATTTGATTAAAAATATTTTTATTTAAAAAATAATTATTAGTTAAGAATGTAACTAGCTTATTAAAAAATCGTGATAAAATGTGAAAAAAATGTCATCCTTTGTAGTAGAAGTTTTAAATATTTTATTGAATATTTGGTTCTTTATTGAAAATAAATTTTTTAACTTAAAATTTAACTATTCAATTTTTGATTAAAAATTTATTTTTATTTCCGTTCAAAATTCAATTTTTTGGGGGGAAAATTAATCTTCTTGGTTGGAAATTTATGTTTTTGTTTAAAATTGAACTATGTCAATTAATTATTTGGCAGTTAAGTTAAAAAAATCATCTTTTTGTGTTAAATATTTAAATATTTTATAAAAAAAATTTTGTGTCATTGAAAATTATATTTTTAACTGAAAAACTTTATATTTTTTGGTTAAAATAAAAAAATTTGTATTAAAAAAGTTCATGTATTTAAAAAAAATTGTTCTAGTTGGTGAAAAATAAATCTACGTGGTAGGTAATTTCTCTTTTTGTTAAAAATTCATCAGTTTGTTGAAAATTTCACTATTTAGAGGAAATAAATGTATCTTAAAATGTATTTTTCTAGTTAAAAATTCGTCTTTTTGGTGCAAAATTAATCATCATGGTTGAAAATTAATGTTTTTGTTTATAATTCAACTATAACTGTTAACAATTTAGCATTTTATTTTAAAATTTAACTATTTGGTTGAAAATTCAATCTTTTTCTTGAAAAATTAATCTCCTTAGTTGAAAATTCAAATATTTGGTTAAAAATTTAAATCTTTTCTTGAAAAAAAATTTTTTTAATTGAAATTTCATCTATTTGGTTGAAATGTCATCCTTTATAGTAGAAATTTTTAATATTTTATTGAAATTTCGGTTTTTATTAAAAATAAATTATTTGACTTAAAATTTAACTATTCAATTTTTGGTTAAAATGTTATCTTTTTTTTGGTTAAAAACTCTTTTTTTTTGTGTGGAAAATTAATCTTCTTGGTTGTAAATTTATGTTTTTGTTTAAAATGCAAAAATCCCAGTCAATGAAATATGCATTTTAGTTGAAAATTTAAATATTTGGTTGGAAATTTAAACTTTTGTTTGTTTAAAAATTTAAAAGTTGTATTGAATTCAACTGTTTTTTATTTAAAATTAAAATATTTTTTCCTTGAAATATCAACTAGTTCATTTTTCGTTAAAAACCCTTTTTTGTTAAACATTTATTTATTTGATTAAAAATTACTTTTTTTTGTTGCAAATTAATTTTTTAGCTAAAAAAGTATACAATTTTCGGATAAAAATTTATATATTTTAGCTAAAAATTCATTTTTTTTTTTTAATTTGTATTTTTTGTCGTAAATGTATCTTTTTGTTTAAAATTAATCTTTCCTGCTTGAAGATTGATAAGTTTAGTTAAAAATTCATCAGTTATTTTGCAAATCTAACTATTTCGTGGAAAATTCATCCTTTTTGGTGAAAAATTGCAATTTTTTGTTAAAATTGTATCTTTTTAGTTAAAAAATTATTTTTTCTTGTCGACAAATTTATCTACTTGGTTTGTATTCAACTATTTTTGTTTCAAGATAAAAATCTTTTTTTTAATTCATTTTTTTGGTTGAAGCTTCAACCACTTTGTTTAAAATTATATTTGTTTTTAGAAAATTAACCATTGAAGTTGATTATTTAACTATTTAATTAAAAACTAATCCTTTTTGGAAAAATTTTGTTTGAAAATTTAACTGCTTTGTTGAAATTTATTTGAAAACTCATGTTTTTTGGTAGAAAATTAATCATATTGTAGTAAATTTATATTTTTGCTTAAAGTTCGATTATCCCAGTTAAAGATTTAGCAGTGAAGTTAAAAAAATCATCTTCTTTTGTTGAATATTTTATTAATAATTAGTTTTTATATGTATTTAAAAATTAATTTTTTTAACTGAAAAATTTTACAATTTTTGATTAGAATTTTTTAAATTTTGAGTTGAAAATTCGTGTATTTTTTAAAGAATTCATCATTTTTGGTGAAAAATTAATTTTCTTGGTATTAACTTTCTCTTTTTGTTAAAAATACCATTTTTCCAGTTAAAGATTTATTATTTTAGTTAAAAATTCACCAGTTTGTTGAAAATTTAACTATTTGGTGGAAAACTCATCTTGTTTGGGAAAATTAAAAAAAAATGTATCTTAAAATGTATCTTTCTAGTTGAAAATTCGTCTTTTTGGTGCAAAATTAACCATCTTGATTCAAAATTTATGTTTTTGTTTAAAATTCAACTATAACAGTTAATGATTTAGCATTTTATTAAAAAATTTAACTCATTTATTGAAAATTCAGTTTATCTTTTTGGAAAATGAATCTACTTGGTTTGTATTTAAATGTTTTTTTCAACATAAAAATATTTTTTTTGCTTTAAATATCAACTAATACATTTTTAGTTAACAAAATAATTTTTTGTAGAAAATTGAAATACTTGGTTGAAAGTTAAAATCTTTTTTTTTTATTCATTTTTTCTTTGAAGCTTCATTTTTTTAGTTGAAAATATAACCATTTTGTTGAAAATTATATTTGTTTTTAGAAAATTAATAATTAAAGTTGATTCTTTAACTTGTCGGTTAAAAAATAATCCTTTTTGGAAAAAAATAAAAATTTAACTACTTTCTTCCAAATTTATTTGAAAACTCATGTTTTTTGGTAGAAAATTAATCTTCTTGGTCGTAAATTTATGTTTTTGTTTAAAATTCAACTATCCCAGTTCACGATTTGGCAGTTAAGTTAAAAAATTCATCTTCTTTTGTTGAATATTTAAATATTTTATAACCAATTTTTTTATTTGTATTTGAAAATTAATTTTTTTAACTGAAAAAGTATACAATTTTTGATCAGAATTTTTTATTTTTTAGTTGAAAATTCATATATTTTTTTAAAACTTGGTCTATTTGGTGAAAAATTAATTTTCATGGTAAAAAAATTCTCTTTTTGTTAAAAATACAAATATTCCAGTTGAAGATTTATTATTTTAGTTAAAAATTCATCAGTTTGTTGAAAATTCAAATATTTGGTGGAAAACTCATCTTGTTTGGTGAAAATTTAAAAAAATGTATCTTTGTACTTCAAAGTTCGTCTTTTTAGTACAAAACTAATCATCTTAGTTAAAAATTTATGTTTTTTTCTTTTAATTCAACTATAACAGTATATGAAAATCTTTTTTGCGAGAAATCTTTTGGAGAAAATTGAAATACTTGGTTGAAAGTTAACCATTTTGTTCTAAAATTATATATCTTATAAATTATATATATTTTTTTAGAAAATTAATCATTGAAGTTGAATATTTAAAAATTTGGTTAAAAAATTCGTCTCTGGTAGAAAATTAATTTTTTTGGTTGTTGAAAAAATTTTGATTTGAATTCAACTGTTTTTTAATAAATTCAATTGATTTTTCTTCTATGAAGATTCATCTTTTTACTTGAAAGCATAGCCATTTTGTTCTAAATTAATTTTTTTTATTTATAGAAAAACTTTTTAATTTATCATATTAGTTAAATTTTTTTTACGTGATTTAAATCGCACTATTTTTGTTTTAAAAATAAAATATTTTTTCTTTTACATATCAAATAATACATTTTTAGTTGAGAATTTATCTTTTTAGTTGAAAATAAAAATCCTTGGTTAAAAGTTAAAATCTTTTATCAAAAATCATTTTTTTGCTTGAAAATTCCTTTCTTTAGTAGAAAATTTAACCATTTCTTCTGGGTTGAAAATTTATATTTTTTTTTTTTAAATTCAATTATTCTTAGTTAAAAACTCCCCCTTTTTGGTGAAAAAATATTATCCTTGTTTGAAAATTTCATTATTTGGTTAGAAATTAAAATCTCTTGATAAAAATATATTTTTTACTTGG
>JAAAKG020144111.1:0-11201 GCA_010014905.2 Druon quercuslanigerum
TTTCAATAAAAATTCAAAAAGTGAGCGCATTTTGAAAATTTTTGAGACCACTTTTTTCTGAATTTGAAAATTCTATGAACGGATATTTATAGCATTAGAAAATACGAAAATCTACACAATCACACCCAATTTCGCGAGTTTATAATAAATCATGTTTTTTCAGTCTGTGGAAATATAAATATATAAAATGGTTCTATTCATATCTAAAATTAAATAAATTTTTTTTATTGGTGAAGAAACTACAAAATATTCTTAAATATATAATTAATCATTCATCAAATTTGTTCCTAAAGTCCATGAATTCAAATAATGATTAAAACAATTTTTTATATTGTTCTCAAACTTAAAATCTAAGGTTTATTTAACATATTACTTTTAATAGAAGTTATTTTCCTAATATTATAGTGAAAGAGGTAAACAGAAATTTTTTTTTTCATTTTATATTACACTTTAAAGAAATTCCCAGTAATTCTCCATTTTTCATCTATATAAAAATTCCCTGACAATTCCAGGTTTTCCAGGTGATTAGCGTTAATTCATGGGATTAGAGAACACAGATTTTTAAAAAAATGTTTAAACTATATTTAGTGGTAACCTATCGTCTTTTAAGGCTTTATGCAAATAAGGGCTTTATGTCTTTTATGTAAATAATAAAAAAAAAAACCCCCCCCCCCCCCCCATTCAAGATTTTAACCCCCAAATTATCCACTTTTTAATTTGAACTTTTAATATGTCCTTTTCGAGGTCCGCAGCAAAAAAATAATTTTTGGAATAAAAAATTAATAGTAAATATTAATTACGGTTGCCTCAAAAGTAATATTTTCATCGATGTAAAGAGCTGCTGTTATAATTTTACCTACTCTTCACTTACTGCAATTCCATAAACTACCATTATTTAAAAAAAGTATTTTTTTATAATCACCCTAGCGCCCTACTAGACACCTTGCATAAGACATACACAATAAATATATTGATAAAAATTAACACATAAAATTTAATTTATAATTTTTCATTCTCTGCAGTTGTTTTGAATGTAGAAAATATTTTAGTCTGCGAATTCTATACTTAATTTAGAGAAGTGCTACTTTGACATTTTGTTATCACTTGATTAAATGTTATATAACACATCTTAATTTAATTTATTATATCAGTACCCTTCATCCTTAAAGTTGTAGAACTTTACAGAAATCATCTTTCTGATGATTTATGAGTAGTTTGAAGTCAAATTTACAACCTTGTAGAAATTTAAATATTAAATGTAATACAAAAAATCTGTTTTCAACCTAACTTTTTAGATTAGTTTTTTTTAACATTACGTCCAATACGGAATTCAATCAAAATTATTAGTACTACTTTTTCAATGTCATAACTTTCCATCCAAAATATATTTTTTGTGAAATGTACATATATTTTTTGTAAAAATGAATTGAATTTTACTCGTGTCAAAAGAGGGTCGATACTTTTTTTAATATTTAAAACGTTTGAATCTATCCAAAAGTAACAAACTATAAAGAAAAGTCGAGTGCAAAAACGCTTTAATAACCTGCATGTGACAAAATACTATTTTCTGACATGCAAAAACCTCCATAGAACACCCGGTTTTAATTTATCCAATTCTTTTATAATTTTACTTCACTCAAAGAAGGCTTGATAATTTTTTGTCTTTAAATAATTAAACGTTAAAAATTCTTCAAAATTAATTAACAATGAAGAAAAAGAGTGAAAAAATTCTTTACAACCTTAATGACAAAAAACGATTATCTGCTATACAAACGCCACCATAAAACGCACAGTTAACTCTTGCCTATTTCAAGGACTGCGAATCATAAACATTTGAGGACTAAGACTGGAGGGGCCCCCACCTCTACCGCGACTCGACAGGTGATTTTTGACAAGTAACGTTCATTGGCTGCCCCGGCCTTGTAACGATGCGTGCGCTGTAAGGAAGCATGTTTACGCATTCGTGCATCCTATAGGTCAGTGTTTTTCAAGTGTTTTTGTTGACGTACGACGCGAAAAAAATATTTCCTTGGAAATAGTAGAATTTAGATTATGATAGCATATGTCATTTATTATTAAAATACAAACCATTAGACAATTTGAAACAATTTTATTTTTGTAAGAAAAATATATGCAATATATCTATCAAGAATTAAGAAAATCAATACAAACTTCATAATGATAGAATATATAGCCTCGAACACTTTCCCTTTTCATAATGTCACGGTGATTCTAGAATAGGTGGAAATTACAGGAAAGGTTAGCATAGTAGCAACATCTTGATATGGGACGGCATATAACTTTTCGGAGAAAATATTCTAAACACAAAAGAAAGTTATAACATTCTGAATAGTAATATTTTTAAAGTGTAGAATGCATTTTCGCAATTCTGGTTCATCCTTTTATCGGATGAAGACCTTTCAGTTTCTCGGAATACAATAAACTGTCCGAAATTTGCATTAAAGTATCCCATTCTGACCAAATTGATCTGATACGTCAAGTTTGAATTTTGGATATTTAATTTTATTTCGCGACACTGAAAGATCTTCAATAGACAAAATAATGGAAAATGTCTGAGAATATATATTATAAACTTGGCATATATTACTATTCGTATATTTATGACTTACTTTTACGTTTAGAATATTTTCTCTAAAAAGTCGTATGCATTACCATGACGTCACGCTAAAATACTCAAATAAAAACAAGCAGAGTTTCCTGCTCATTGGGCCTCTTTTTAATTGGCCAGCCACTGACGCGGACCAGAAAGTACACGTTGGGAGGTGAAGGAACTGCGCAATTTAAAATAATTCAGCATGGAGGACTTGAAATAGGTAATCCCTGAAATAGATGCTTCTTAAAATAGACAAGAGATCAGTGTAGTACTATTTTAATCAGCAGATTTGTTAATAATAAAATCAATCATTTCTTCGAACGTCAATGTAAATATGAGCAAGAATTTTTGTAGGTATTACGGTCTTCCTTAAATTGAAAGGAATAAAAAACGAAATTACTAGAAAGTTCGCTTTTTAATATTCGACGTTTCAGCTATTTTACTGAGTTTTCACTGTTGCATAACATTTTTTAAACAATAATTTAAAATATGTAAAATAAAGAATTGAATTTTACTTTATTTCATAAAAAGAAATAATTTTTAAAAAAGTTCTAAACCTCACGTGGACAATTCTATTCCAGAAAAGTTAGGGACTTTTAGAGGAAATGGAAACTAAGAATAATAATCGTATAAAATAACACTACTTAAACCCTGATTTGAAATATTTAAAAAGATAAATCAAATGCTTCCAAATTAATTCCTACTTCACTAATTCCGATCAAATTAATCAAATTCATCCAAGCACACTAAATTTAAATTCGAAGTGTTTTTGAATCTCCGAAATATCTAAATGCTTCAAAAGACTTAAAAATAAATTAGCTTCCAATTTTATATACGCCAAGATCTTAAAGAATTGATCGACATCTCAATAACTTCTTTCATACATTTTGAAACTTGCCAACTTGCATTTTGTCTTTCCTAACTCAAAATTTTGTTATACTAAAGGTTTTTTTTCAATTTAGAATAATTTGTACACTATTTTTTTTTTGTAAATCGAACTTCTTGCAAAGTAGCAAAATTTAAATGTTCAGTTCCTTTGAACTTCAACTGCATTCATTACTAATGTTAATTAAATGTGAATGCATTTATTTAACAGTGTTGACCATTGAAGCCATTCACATAAAAATATTATTTTAATTTGGAACTTATTTATTTTACAGTTGCTCAATTCTAAGCTATTTTAATTTTGATCTCTTTCAGTTTGACATTTTATACTCTTGAATGTGATTAGCTCAAATTGCCGTTTTCAGTTTGATATTTTATACTCTAGAATGTAATTAATTCAAATTGCGGATTTTAAAACTCTCTTAATTTGATATATAATTATTTACGAACTGAAATGGTAAAATTAAAAAAAAACTATTCTTCAAAAAGTCGAAAATTTCGTACAAGTCGAAGCTTAGGAAATCAGGAATAGATGAAATAAATATATTTTTGATGCGAAGAAGTTCGAACATATTTTGAAAGGGGTAAGTGAAAAAATAGTGGTATCAGTGAAATCGCATTCAAAAAAATTGTTAAATTATGAGACCGAACCCTTTAATTGGTAAGAAACCGAATTGAGGTAAATTTTGATTTGAGACGATTTTAAATGAATATAAAAGAAACTTACTTCGTTTCATCATAAGGTGTCCTGCAAAGACAGTACAGCTTTTCTTTTCTCATTCGATTCGCATTAGGAGCGGAAGATCCTACAGGTGGAGTAATACTATTTCCTTGGGATTTTCGACTTTTAGGCTTTCCACCTCGATTCGGGGGACTAACCTGTTGAGCAGATTGCGGGGTTGGCTTGCGTTTGGGGGTTCCGACTTTCACTTCGTCCTGCTTGTGCCTTTCTGCCTTCGTTCTGCTTGCCAATTCCGCCGAGAGGTCCTTCTAACAACAAAATAATTGAGTTTCCGGGCCAATAATTCGGAAACATTCCGATATTCAAAATCGTCGCTAAATTCCAAAGCATGACAAGAAATTTGGAAATGATCGCAAACGCAAAAGTTTAATTGTAATTTAGCTTTACCTGAATATCAATAGACAATTCCTTCTCAAGAAGCGCTCGTTTCTTGAGAATGTCCTTTTTGAGAAGTTCCTTGTGTCGAAATAGTAAAACGTTCATTTGAGAAGTTACTTTTGTTCTTCTCTTCAATTCCTGCGAGTCTTTTAATTTGTTGGGGCGATTCTTTAACGCGAGGTCGTTTTCCTGCGTCTCAAAAGGTTTGTGCAGCCTGAAAAATATTTATATTTTATAGATTAAAAAATGTACTCAGATCGGAACTAGAAAGAGTAGCTAGAATTTTAAAGATGCATTTAAATTTAAGCATACAAGTTTTTGTACAATTTTTGCATGCAGATAAAGTAATTATTGTCTTTCAAAAACAAAGTATTTCAAATGTAATTTACATCTTATAGAGCGAAAAACCTCATATTTGTATAAAAATGTAAAAAAAAATAATTACTGTACTATTTACTTTAAATTCAAACACATTATAAGCCTAAATGAACTTTTATCGGAGGAAACATGAATTCAAAGTAACTTTTTATTAGTTTATACATTAAATATTAAAAAATATAACAAATCTGATCGGAAAGTTAGGTAAAAACAAGTCATAAATGTACGTATGGTAATATTTGTCAAGTGTAGTATGTACTTTCTCAGCCATGTCCCATTATTTTGTCCACTAGCGACTTTTCAGTGTCATGCCATAAAATAAAATACCCCTTTGAGTATGTGAAAATGACAGGTCTTTAACCGATAAAAGGATGAAACAGAGATGCATAAATGCATTCTACACTTGAAAAATATTATTATTCAGACATTTATAACTTACTTTGAAGTTTAGAAATTTTTCCAAAAGGTATTGTATGCATTTCCATGTCAAGATGTACCAACTATGCTAAACTTCCTGTCTTTTTCACCTATTCTAGCATGACCGTGGCGTCATGCTAAAATACTAAATGCGCAAATACAAGATCGCACGCGTGCTTACAGCGTGCGCATCGATACAAGGCCGGGGTAGCCAATTAACATTGCTTGAAAAAACCACCCCCCAGATGCACGGTAGAGATGGGGGTCCCTCCAGCCTTGAAATACTAAAATGTTTAAGTTTCGTGGCACTTGGAATAGGCAAGAGTTCACTATATTTGTTTTGTTCTAGATGACGACTTATTTTTCAAATGCAATAATTGTATTTAACTCCACAAAATAATCTTAAAACCACTTTTATAGAAAAATTAAAATACATCTTTAAAATTCTACCTGATTTTTAGCACAAGGGGGCAATATGGTCGACCATCATTCTTAATAATCGACGGGAACGGATTAAGAAAAAACTCATTTAAAATATTATATTTTATAAAACGTTGCAGATACTCATACTTGACAAATATTATGCATTGGGATCTGAATTCATGGGTGCGCTAGTGTCGCGAATCGGCGTAACCAGGTAGCATTTTAAGTTGCATTTTAAATTGGGCTTTAAAATAATGTTACGATTGTTTTTACTAGTTTAAAAAAATAAATGAATACAAAAAATAAAGATTTATCGGAAACTAACTGTTGTATATAGAACTTTTATCGTATTCAGTGAAAAAATAAGTTTCCTATTAAAACTGTTTTGGCGAAGGAAATGATTATTTTACTATGTCATATAAGTTTCAACACACTGTAAGCTCTAATGAACTTTAGTTAATATATATAGCAAAATATTTAATTCAAAATATGCAAAAAAATATAAATTATAGACGATCAGAAATTAAATACGAATTCTAACCTAATTTATAATGTGTTGAAAGATATATAACATAATAATATAATAATTTTTTGAATAACACAATTTTAACATAATAGGTGTTTTGTCGCTGTATTGGGAATGGTGGTCTTCGATTTGGCCAATTGGTGCCGTAAAATGGAACTAGAAAGAGTAGGTACGATTTTAATGACGTGTTTTGATTTTTGCATAAGTGTTTCTACGATTGTTTCGCGAATATGAATAATAGACGATTCGAATTTAAATACGAATTCTAACCTAACTTTTACGTATAAATTAATAGCAATTTAATTTGAGTTCTTTTTGCTCAAAAAGGTCTATTTAAGTAGATAATATTGTAAATCACAATACATAGTACAATAATTGCTTTTTTTCGGAAAATATTTCTATTAAAAAATGTGTTTTTACACTGTATAATATGTAAATTCTTTCTCACGCCTTTTGTTTTCGATAAAGGCTTTTTTTTATTATCCAATAAATACTTTGAACTCCACAAAAAAAACCCTAAAAACACTTTTATGCACAAATTAAAATGCATCTTTAAAGTCGCACCTATTCATTCTAGTTCGGATTTTTGTCACCAGGTGGCGTATCGTAGTTTAATCATTCCCAATACGATGAAAATTCCACATGTTACATGGTTTTCGATAAACCTTAGTTGCTTACATTTATTCGACTTTGATTCACTAATCGTTTTAAACTACTCAAAAAAATAAAAACATTTTTAAGTAAAAATTAAAATGCATTTTAAATAGATTGTGTATTGTAGTGCAGCGATTCCCAACAGTCCCATATATTGTCTAAATCCGGTACTTTTCAAAATGATTTATCCTTGCAAAAAAAAAAGGAAAAATAAAATGTTTTCTTTCAACGAATTGTACAAAATTTTTCTTTCCATTCCGATTTTTTCAATATCTCAAAGAATACTAGGCAAAATAAAATTAAAAATAATAAAATATCAGTTAACTTATCTTACTTTGCCATCTCTCGATGATCTTGCCTCGGCGGTGGTTTCTTTTTCGGAGGTTCGCCGAGTTCTGCCTCCTTATTATTCGAAATATTTGGTAAATTACTAATAGTTGTAGAAGGAATGTTAGAAGAAGGTGCAGGTCTTTTTCTCGCGGGGGCTCTCGGCGTCGTCGTAACCGGCACATGATGTGTCTGGTGACTCGACACGGAATTGTCCGAGCCTTTCATTTGTTTTTCCTGGTACCTTTGAAGTTGCAACAACTTCTCCTCGATTTCTGGATTCAAATTCTCTTGCTTCAACGCACTCTTAATGGCTACAAAAAAAGAATAAACCCCCAATTAGGTTTAAATAATACACAACACCACGGAAGTTGGAACAGCCTAATTAGAAATATCATGAAATTACTAATCAGAGAAAGATGGCGCGTTTCTACATTCAAAAACGAGAAACGTTCTGAATATTTGTAAAATCAAAAGTTTGAGACTTTTCGAGAATGAAAATATTAATCCCCCGGAGTTTAAAATTAATCGAATTTTAAGACATTTGTTTAGAAATTTAAAAATCTTACTTTGCTGAATATAATCCGGAGTGATAATAAATTTATTAGACGCGGATTGATTTTGATCTCTTGCAGTTTGTGGAGGTTGTTGGCCATTTGCCATGTTAGCTCTCTGGGGTTCTTCTTCCGTTTCTGCATTTCTTCCGACTTGCTGAACAACAACTTTAGGTTTCTCGGGCGAAACAGGAGCAGATTTCGACTCTGATGCGAGATCCGGCTCTTTTTTCACGACTGAAAAGAAAACGTTCAAAAACTTAGTTCTACCATTTAATTAAATAAAATTCAATACATTTAAGAATTAACGATTATAAAATGAATTGAAAATGATAAGAATCCCACAAGAAAAATATTGTTATAAAAGAATATTTTAAATAGCAGGACTTGGAAATTAAAATTTGAAAAAACATGTTTTAAACAGTTGAGGTTTAGCATACGAATTAATTCTGTGAAAACGAAATCAATTGAAAAAAGCAAACAAAAAAGGACAAGAAACTAAAATAAATACTACAAGACTAAATTTGAGAAAAGAAAAAAATTTTCTGCAATTTTTGCCTCACTTGTATTATTCTTTTTTCGATTAGAAACTTACAACTGATTGAAATTCGTAATTAAATAAAAAATGAATACGCAATCATTGTTTAAATCAGCAAAAGAAAATGCTTGTAAACTTTTCTAAAACTTGACAAGGATTAAATTCTCAAATATCTGGTGGGACATACCAGGTGTTGGAATTAGAGAATTTTGATCAGTCACACCTTCTTGTTTCACACTCGAAACAACAGTTGTTGGGGTTTGAACCTTGGAAACTTGAGCTTGAGTTTGAGTCTGGGGAGATTCAGCTTGACTTCCTGGCGCAGGATGAACTGCCAAATAAATCTTCGTGGGACCAAGAACTCCTTGTTTTCCGGTTTTTGCTTGCGCTGAAATCAGATATAATTGAAAATTCAGTATATTTTTCTAGCTGAATTGAGTATTCTAAGAACGTAGGTACCATATTCAATTTCACAAGTTGAACACCTACAAACTTATGGGCTTCGAAAATTAAACAATTTGATTAAAAATGAAAGTTATTAATATTTTTTTTTTAATTAGACCGAATGCATTTAAAATCAGACAGGGTATCACACTCATTTTTTTAAAGGAAATTAGGCAATACGTATTTTTCTGATTTACAAAAAAAAAATTCTACGAAGTTATGCGTATTTGAATTTTGTGCTTTCCTTTTTAAAAAAATCGAATTTTTTTCTTGGCGCCTCTATAACTGTGGACCTAATGAGATATCTGAATCAAAAATTGTAAAAAAGGTTAAAAATTATTAAAATGGCAGCGGTTTTTCTGAAATACAAAAGGTAGAGTTTACCAGAAAATATTTTTTTTCATGTTTTGAAAATTTGAAGAAAACAATAAAAAAGATTTTCTGGAAAACGTCAGTAGATGTCCCCCCTCCCTTAAAATGTAATTTTTCTCGTAAATGATGAAAGATACCGGAAAATAACAAGGGACATTTTTCATAAAACTTTTATTATAAGTGCAAACTTTTATCGGAACATTTTTTCGTATCTGGAATTGTTTCCGAGAAAAAGTAGAAAATTAAATTGTAAGAAAAAAAAATTCTCCTGGATACAAAAGTTATTTAGCCAGCATCAAACTTACAACATATCTTCCGTATTAAATGCGCTGAATTATGAAAGAAAGCAATAACCGCAATTAGAACAAAAAAGAAAACGATAAATATCTTATTAGGTCGAAAGTTATAGAGTTGTAAAGAAAATTTGTTGGTTTTTGAAAAACAAAGCACAAAATTCAAATACGCAAAACTTCTTAGCAATGTTTTTTTTTGCAAATTAGAAAAATGCGTATCGCCTAATTTTCTCTAAAAACTAACATATATTTCATCCCCGAGAGACACTGCAACTTCAAGTGTAAACCCCTATCTGATTTGAAATAGATTCGGTCATTGTAAACAACTTTAAGATAGAATCAGAATGGCCACAAAAATTAATTTTAAAAATTTAAGAAACATAAACTTAAACGAGTCAAATTGTGTAAAAGAGTTGTCCAAAAAGGCTTAAAAACTAAAAATACGTCTGATTTTTGGAAAAATACTTTTCTTTCATATTCTTTTCTAAATTTAAGTAACAGATACCCCCTTCTCTAAAGTTCGGTTCTTGGCCCACTCTACAAAATAGAATAAACTGAAATTGGAGAATTTTTATTTTCAAACAATTGGGCTTTAAAAATTCTTAATTGAGGGCGTTGAGAATAAAATTATATATCGAAAAATTTAAAATTGTTTTATTAAAACCAGTAAAAAGGTTTGGTTTAGAATTAAAAAATATAATAATTTGGAATTATAAGCGCTTGTGACCCAAAAGTTTTCTGCAATTTTAAGTATTATAAACCTTCAGAATTAAATGTCATAAATACTCGTAAAAGTATGAAAATAGAACAAATTATATTTTTTTAAAGTTTAATTCAAAACGTTCAAAGTTTGACGGATCCAGATTGAAAGATGTTAGAAATTATTAAGTTACAAATTTAAATAATTCGAAAGAGTAAAATTTCAGATTAAAGGCCTCTAAAATAAATTTTTTGTAAGTAAAAAATGTTTAAAGCAAAAGCGTTCCAAATTGACTTACGAAGTCTCTGAACTTTACGATTTTAAAGGCATGTAACGTGAAAATATTTTTAAAGCCTGGATGTTTAAATTATGCAATGTAAAACACTTACTTTATATTATAAAATGTATACTTTATTCAATTTTCAAGGCTGCTACTTCGAATTATCATTATTTCAAATTGAAATTACAGGGTATCCGTTGTAATAAAAGAAAAAAATTCCACGTCATTTCACGTTTGTTCCACATTTTTTTCACATTTTTCAGTCAATGAAATTTAAAAAATCGGACTGTAAAGCGAAACATTTTTCCGTTTAAAATAATAAAAACTGACATACAAATTAAAGCAATTAAAGTGGAACTCTTAAGGGCATGTGACACAGCGAAATACCTATATTATCGACTTACTTTTTCAGTTCATTCAATTTTTTTTTGAACCTGATAACTTTTTTTTTAAATAAAAGATCGAGCTAAAACTTTGAGAAATGCATTAGAGTACAATAAAGTACGTTAAAGTACTTCATTTGAGGAGGAAATTCAATAAAAATCATTTCCGCTTTGGCTTATCTTTTTTCCGAACCTCGAAATTTTTTGAACCATCAGACTTTTTTTATACATAAAATATCGGCCTCAAACCTTGAGAAATGCAAGAGCCGACAGGAAATTACGTTAAAGTACTT
>JAAAKG020144112.1:0-11201 GCA_010014905.2 Druon quercuslanigerum
CCGCAGGATCGTCAGGCCACAGGTTGTTGTTTATATGGAGGGGGTAGGGCGCGGTGGGGGATGGTGGGGGGGGGGGGGGGGGGGGGGCGCGGGTAAATTTAACACAAATCTCATACCTTGTCTGATGAGAATGTAAAAAGTTGGGACCGTCAATTAACCCAGTATACATCATACAACATGCAACGTGCAATAGCTTTGTCGTGCAACAGATAGTTTTTGATTTTTTTTCGAAGAATGTTATCATTAGAGTTAAATTTTGAATGTTAAAGATAAATTTTAATTTGTACATCCTTTTTTTATTTTGTATTTAAAAAAATGATAACCCAGGCAAAAATATTATATATAGGTTATGACTAGTGTGAAGTATTATATATAATATTCATTTGTTAATTTGTTTTAACATTTTTTGTATAAAAAAATAAATATTATATATCAAACTTCAAACTATATATACACTATATTTAATTTTGCCGCTTGGGAATATTTGTGACTAATATCAATATTCATTAACCCTGCGATAATTATAAGAGTAAACTATGCCTTTTTCTTTGTTGGGTATTCGTGCTTTGTCAAGAAACATACATATAATGAATACTTTTTCATATCACTATAATAAGTTTAATATTTTTTCAGATATATTTAGAAAATCTATAGGATTTTATATTAAAAAAGAATTCCATAAATTTATGGCGGTGTAGAAGACAGACTCCAAGTTTAGGGTAATTTTTGGGCATTAAAATAGCGAATAATTTAGGTATTGTTAACTTTGATGTACAACTGTACAATAATATTTGCACACTGAAGAAATGTGTAATATAGCTGTGTGTAAGAAGTAGGAAATATTACTGTTTTTTTATATTAAATAAACTATATAAAAGATGTTTTTTTCTTATGCATTCACTTTAACTGCTTCATTTATTTGCAGCAATTTAGATATGTACACATTGTTAAGTGCAGCTAGTATTCATTCTAAACAATTTTCTTCCTAGTTCGGTCTCAATCGGTCTAACACTGAACTCAATGAATGGATGACTTGCACTTTCTATGGCCATAAATCTCCAAGAAATGTATTTAAGATTCAAGAAAGCCATGAAATAGTTAGGAGATAGGTCGAATTAGGATTTGGTGTTCAAGGCTGGGTTGCACCTACCTGGTTGATTTTCCAGGCAGTATACCTTATTCACCTGGCGATGAACAAAGGCTCGCAGAATGGAAGCTGGGAGTGAGAACCCAGAGCCAAAGAGACTTCCAAAAAATTTTGAGTCCCAGCACGCGGCCTTCGGAAGAACCAGCAATTTCCGAAGACTCGTCCTTTTGTCAGAAGATAATGACCAGCGTCGAAACTTACTCGAACTGAGGAAACATATTTTTGACAAATTATTACCAAAATTGATGTTGAAGAAAAGAGTTCCACCAGGCGTCATCAATGGCGTAACTTACGACATTTAGAATTACCTTTGCAATTCTTATTCTTTTTTTTGTAATAATTTCATGTATGTATCGTCCCTTCAAAAGATTCTGAAAAAATGATAATAAAATTCTTAAACGCGAAATGTTGAGTTAAAAAAGAACTAAAAAAATGTCTCCAACCGAGAAGATTTCATGTTGAAGAGAGCAAATAAAAAGTTCCTACAAAATTAAGGGCGCTGATGTTCCCAAAAACTGATGCAAAAATCTACACCTTTAAATACTTCATATTTTACGGCCGAGCGCGTAAAGAGTTATACACAGAAAAAACTAGATTTTATACCCGGCAATGGAAATTGTGCTGGCAGTATACTCTTGGACTATTAAATATATAGAACACTAGAAGAGCGATACAGATTCCAGATGATAAAAAGAAACAAAATTTTGTTTCGAACCAAAAGAACTGTTTTTTTGGAAATGCATGAAAATATGTTTGAATCAAAGAAATGTTTGTTGATGTAACAAAAAAATGGTATAGACCCGAAAAACATTTTTTGTTACATTAACCAAATACTCCATCTAACAAAAAATGTTGTTAAAAAATTGTTTAGTCAAAGAAATATTTTGTTGATTCAACCAAATCATTTTTTGAGTGTATAAAAACTAAAATCTCTATAGTTCGTCTCTAACTAGTAAATGATTGAGCAAATCCTGAAGGCCATCGCGCAAACCTAAAGTAGTCTGCAAAAAACATGAATGTAATTAAAACTTAAATATATTGAATACATTTTGCGAATATGCAATTCAAAATTTGTCAATTCAAATGGCGGACTTCTGCTCGCACTGCTTTCAGCGACAAATGTACATCATCTCTAGTATGATATATAATGCAAGATTTTAAAACTTATAATATCATATCTAGCTAAGCGTCTTAACATATAATGTTAGCTAAAATATCATGCCCTCAATTCTAAGGGAAAATATAGGCTAATTCTAGTAGTAAAAATATAATGCTATTAAATAGCCGCTGTAAATAGTCAGTGTCTAATATTGCATAATTTACCATAAGATTAAATGTCGAGTAACTTTCAAAA
This sequence comes from Druon quercuslanigerum, assembly GCA_010014905.2. NCBI lineage: Eukaryota > Metazoa > Arthropoda > Insecta > Hymenoptera > Cynipidae > Druon > Druon quercuslanigerum. The sequence goes on from JAAAKG020144112.1 coordinate 2,502, forward strand.
ATATAAAAGAGATGAAACTGGGTAAGGAAATGGGTAAGGTTTAGGGATTCAAAGTTTCATGAAACATGGGGGGTCTCGTGAATCAGTTGGATCTTTCAAATACGGTAGCAGAAAAAACAGAAGCTAATGAAATTAAAACAATCTTGAACTGACCCTACAAATCGAACCTGCATACGCATGCGCAAAATCGATTTTCACCTGCGCCCCCCCCCCCTCAAGAAAGATTGAAACTTTGGACATGAAATTGTTCAATGTTTCACATTAAAAATTTGAAAATTTCAATGAAACATTTTATGGCTTACATCCCTAGTCAGGCTATAACGTTAATTTCCGTAGGATTAGCCCCAAACGAGCAATTTCGTAATACTAGACAGTACCTCGTGAATAATTTAAAATGGAATTGAATAATTGAAAATGTTTTGTATCGATATAACAGTTTTTTAATGATGTGCGTGTATTCGGGTATCCCGTAAATTAATGTTAGCATTCCAAACTTTGGCGAAGAGTAAACTGGCAGCTGCTGTGGAGGGTGATCGCTAGATCCTAAAGCAAACATAATATATATTTAATTGCCAGCTTTATAATCTGAATGTTATTAAAGCGCAAACGTTTATCAATTTCTTAATCCATGAATTGCAGAATCCAATTTGCCACCATTTTTTAAAGGTGTTATCCAAAAAATTGTAGGAGATGGAAAAGGGGATAGGCTTGTCGTCCCGAAAATTTGGAACGACTAGCCAAGCTTCTGAAAAATATTTTCATTCCGAATTGTGGGACGACGAGACACTTCGTGTTTAAGAATCTCAATCAAAGTTTGTCCAAGATAAAACAAATTTATATTGTTATAAGATGGAGGATAATTTCAACTTTCTCTGACCGAATATGAATGCTAGTATTAGTTTGAGAGTGAAGGTTTCTCTAAGCCTGACAAATATACTTCATTTGATACGATGGCCCCCATTAGAGTATAATCGAGTCAAGCCTTGGTGATCGAAATATAGAAAAGCCGTTTAACTTTAAAACATTTAAAGTGGAAAGTCTTTTAAAATTAAAGAATTATAAATTAAAAACGTATAAAGTTGAGATTTTATTAATTCTCTAACTTAGAATTCTGACTTTTATTACTATAGTAGCGGCACATGTCGGTACAACTTTCTGCTCAAATTGTAAAAAAAAAACTGAAAAAAGTTTTTAAATTGGATGCCGGTAAATGACCGAAATTTCGCTCATGTCAGTTTTAAAGAGAAAGTATTTCACGCCAAATACATAGAAAAATGTATTTCGGTGTATTTTATACTAATACTTATTTATTTGATCGTTTATGAAATAAGAGGAAATTTACCAAACGGCGTTGCGGGATTTATGACGTAGGGAGAAGAGAGGTTAACGCATGTGCCATACTTGGTTGCAAATTTCTCTATTACATTCTCATCTAGAGAAGGTATTAGATTTGTGTAAAATTAGACCCCCCCCCCCTCCTGGTTGTTGTCAAATGTCCACGTTTTGAGACCCCCTGTCTGTATGTATGCTGTATGTATGTATTTCTGTAGATATGTATGTCTGTCTGTGAGCAATATTTTGCAATATCTGAATAAGCAGTTCGGGCCGATGTAAAGAATTTAATATAAAGAACTTTTACATTATTCTGCAAAGTTAATATAATATTTAATGTAATAGAATTTTGTTTTTATATATATGTTAGGCTCAAAGACCGAAAACGACCAAAGACCGAAAAAAACAGCCGCAACGCGTTCTGGCCGTTGCAGAAATGCCAGAACGCATTGTGACTATTTTAAAAGCGGCCAAAGTCCGAAATAAACGACCAGAAAGCGTTTTGGTTGTTTTTAAAATTTCCAAAACGCGTTCTGTCCAGTTTCAAACGGCTAAAACCCGTTCTGATTGGTAGTTTTCAAAAGGACTAACACGAAACTGTCCTCTAGAGTAATCGAACTATACACGACGCACAGTGGGAAATAAAAACTTCTTTGGGACAAAAATCGGCCATCAAAGTATATATTTTTAAATACTTAGAAAGGACAGTACTTTGTGATGGAGTATTGCACGTTAAAAAAAATGTTTTAATCTGTTATCTAACTTTAAGAATGCAATAGTTTATTTTTGCAAAATCTACTTGGGCCTATTTATTGATATTTCCTCCAAAAAATAGAGGTTAGTACAGTTACTTACGTTGAATATATATTTTAATTGCAGATGAAATTTCTCCACTGGTTTTATTATTATAAATAAATTAATGAATGTAACTTAATATATACCTGCTGCATATTCGGAATTTAAATGCATTACTTAAGGGAGACCGGGGCGAGATGAGCCTCCCCTACACAGATTTTCTTATTAAAATGTTTAAGAAAAATGTTTAATTGCAAACGGACACTAACAAATAATAATTCAATTTTTTGTTCAATATTTAGTACCTAACCGGTGTAATCCATCTGAATCGTAATTCACTACTTTCGTGTAAAAACAAATAAAATTATTACTCTAAAGGACAGTTTCGTATTAGACCTTTTGAAAACTACCAATCAGAACGAGTTTTTGTCGTTTTGAAAACGATCAAAACCAAAATGCAACTATTTTTGGTTAAAGTTAATTGTTTCTCGTTTGAAAATTCAATCAATATACTTTTTAGCGTAAAAGCTCAAGAAAATAATATCTTTTGGTAGAAAATTATTCTTTTTTGCTTAAACATTCAACTATTTTGTCGCAATTGTAATATGTTTCGACTTGAAGTCTTAAGCGTTTCATAGTAAATTCAATATGGTAACTGTGCATTAATTTTATTTAAAAGAATTTATTCACCTTGAATTATTGAAAAATCTTCCTATATCCCATGTCTTGAGAGCATTTCCGACTGTGAAGTCTGTTAAAGTATTCTATTTTGTGTTTTATTTTAGGCGTTTATCAAATGAAATTGAAGAAAAAATTTGACTTAAAAGGCGGGGGTGTCGTATTTATGACACCATCCTAGGGTTTCAAGCTTTGTGTGATGATATGCAACGAGGAAGGGGAGGGCTGGAAAAATTCTGAAAATAGCGTTACGTAATTTTTGAACAGCTCCAAATGACGTAAACCAATTCATTTATTTGTATGCAGGATCTTTTAAACAATTTGCTTTGCGCCGTTGCGCTGCTACCAGTATATATTAAAAATGAATCCCTTTCATTTAAACAATCATAATTGAGAATTGAGACATTTTTAAATTAAAATTATTTAAAATTAAAGAGATTTCCATTCTTCCATTTTTAATATATTTAAAGTTTAAAAATTTTTTAAATGAAATGTTCTAAATGAAATACTCAAAAATTCTGTAGGTTCCTGTTCAGAATGAAAATAAAATAATAGAAATTGTTAGAAAGGATACGTTAATATATAACAATTTTTTTTTATTTTAATGGGGACAATTAGGAGATTTTCAATGAATTATAGTAAAGCATAGATTTTAATTTTGCTTTGGTGGCAGTGGCAAGTAAGCGAAGTGAAGAACCACACGTTAGGTCCGAGGAATGTAGAAAATTCAAGTAAGGAAACCTGCAGAGGAGTGCGTACCTTGCTGATATGCAGCATTCGCATGAATATTAATCTTGCTAGACTCCACTAAATATTATTCATTGCCCATCTCTCATTTGAATATAGGCTGCAAATGCACGAACATATAAGAGGTAAATTAAATACGAGGAACGATGTTCTATGCCTCCCTCCTTAAAATGCTCTGCGTTTTCAGTGTTGCGATCTTTAAAGTAGAATATTAATACGCACTGCATACAGATTCGCATGTGACATCCTAGAATTCTCTAAAATCACAGCTGGGAACACATTTGTTCCTTGGGTATTATATTGCGTTTTATTGTTACACCAGCAAATGGTCTGCCACAGCTAATAAAAGTTTGAGAAAAAAAATTGCGTATGAGAATTGTATAACTTTAACATTACGATGATTAAATGAGGATGATATATAAAGACTTCAGTAATGCCTGCTATTCTCATAATAAAAAAGTCCATCTATTCTTTTAATTGTTGAAATCAGGTTGGATTGATTGGAATGATTCAAAAAATGTCTGGAGAAATAACTTTTGCGCCGAGACTCACAATTAGTTATCTGCAATAAATAATTTGTGAAATTAACATAACTTAGATCCGATTTTTTAGTAATTGCTCAATTTTTTCTGTGAATGAAAAGAAAAAACTAAAGCCTTGTATTCGAAATTTTAGCATTTGACATAAGTCAAACCAGACGGGTGTACCTAATTTTAGTCTATACTCTATGCTCTATAGTATATAACTTCTTTATAGTATTAAGTATAGTCTGCACTCTATACTATGTATAGGGACCAGATTGCACCCTCCCAGTCTGTCACGTGATCCCTTCCATCTCTCAAATCAATAAGGTTCATAACCGCTTTTCACATCATGAAACGGCAAAATTATGAAAGATGATTCTACTAGCCATGATAAATACAAATTATAATATTTTATCAAGATATCATGTCATCATTCCATCCTAATATAAATCTATTCTAATAAAATATATAATAGGTAGCTCTTCTAGTTGTTTTGCATTTGCTTTAATGAGGTGAGCCTCAGGTATCTAGATTCTAGAATAAAACTTCTTTTAAAGCTATCATGCTCAATCGGCTGATGAAATTATATAAAATAAACAGGAGAGTAGTGACACACTTAAAAAAAATAACAAGGGTTAGTATCAAAATTGGAACTGATTTTTTTAGAAACCTGATTTAATTTGTTTTTAATAGAAACATTTTTGATCGAAGAAATAAATTATAAAATATTGTTGTCAAATGTAAAGGTACACACACTTTGCTGGTACCTTTTGTTGTCTAAATAGTGAATAAAAAAAAGTATTTTTGAAATATGTACAAATTTTACTAGAAAGTTGTTTTCAATTTAAGTTAACCTGCGCATCACTTTGTTCTTGAATTTTATCTTAAAATGAAACTATTATTTTATGTTCACATTATTTATTATGCATAGAAGGTATTAGATTTATATCCGAATTTTACATTCTCGCCCTAATGACAAGGTTTATTATAGTCGTATGTAAAATTTGACTTCTTCGGTTTTCATTAACACTCTACGTTTTGAAATCCCCTGAGGCAAAAAAAAACTATTTTTACAAAGTTGTCTGGCTGTAGTCTGTAGCATCTTATAGACACCATAACTTTCGAAATACTGCTCAGATTAAATATTACTTTGGTACACTTTTTAAGATTTCAAAAGAAAGGACGAGTTCGCTAGCCATCCATTTGGTACTAAAACAGCGGGTATAACAACAGGTATATTTTTTGTGTTAATCGAGCTAACGCTTTTAGAAATATAAAAAATTCCGTTTTTTATTTGATGTGTGAAGAAAAGAAAAAATAACGAAAACTAAATGAAAATAACATTGAAACACCTATGTTTAAAAACATGGTGGATAATTGTTAAAGATCACAAAAACGTACTGTATTTATCCGTTACGCACTGACTGATTCTCTTAATAAAATCTATAACGTAAAGCATTCAAAATAAGTGATGTATTAAGCGAAGTGTAGTGATTAGATCATTCAAAAAGACTGAATTGATCAATTAGAATAATCGATCGAAGTGACCAGTCACTCTTTGCTAATTTATCAGTCGTCGAGTCCACATTGTTTGAAACAGTCAAATTCGATTGTAAATTAATAATTTTTTATTTGTTTTATTTTTAAGTTTATATTTTAAGGAATTAAGGAAGTTAAATAATAAAAATGTTATTTAGTTTCCATATTTCTTTGGACAGTCTGTAATTGAAGCATTTTGGTTAAGAAACGGATGAAAAATATGTAGTCTAAAATAAAACAAATTGTTCTGTTGTGATCTTACAGATACCATATAAGGTAGACGACACCTTCAAGCTTTTTTTTACCAAACTGTAATACAATATTTCCTTTACTGGTGACTGGCCTCATATTCATCACAGTTTGCTAACGTTTATGTCGGAAACCCGAGGTTAAATTCCTCACAGGGTGCCGAAGCGGCTGCTGGGAGATGAATCAACGCCAGCTGATGATACAAAGCCGGATTTTAAAGTTTTCTTTCGTTGGGTGAAGCCTATCCATCTCCAAATCTCTTTCGCACTGAAGCCATGGTATGAAGAACTGAATGTTTCATACAATCCGAGAAAGTCCATAGACATCCACGTATCTGTTTCGCTGCAGGCCTCACTGTACTCCATGAAATCAATATTTACGCACATATGTATATATAATAGTACACAGTGCAATGTGCCTGCATCCCCATTTTCCATACTGCATTTCGCGCATGCAATCTACTTATTCTATGCATTGTGAAAACAGCGTACACATACTCTAAGAAAAATTCGAATCTGCGGAATCACAGATTTCTTCATCATCACCTACGAAAAACACTATTTCAGTATGATTTTAAATGTACACATTTACAATATTTTCTAATTTCAGTTGAAGTTGAAGTGACCAAAAATGAAGAGTACGTTATACTTTAATTAAACCTGATACTGGAGGTTTGCAAAGTTTCTTTCAACCTGAAACTGATCGGAGACTTTCTTGCTAGCAATGATCCTAAAACCTCATTTAAAAGTATACTTGCGTAGCAGAATTTGGCACTCTGGCACTGGATCTTCATCTGAGACCTAGGTTCATAAAACGGGTCCGCGACTATAAGGTAAGGAAGAAAACAAGGAAGGCAGGGCAGGTGTTCGGGACGGTCGCGACGGTCCGCCTAGCAGCTGCCTCCCACCTGGGATGTATTGGTTGGTTGTCGATGTTGTTGTTGTTGCTGTTACTTCTCTCGATGTTTGGGACTTCTTAGCTCGCTCGGGGCCTCATTGGCTCCCTTTGCCTTTACCTTCACGCGTGCACGCGTCTTCCTCCTCAACTACTTCCACAAATTATACAATCTCACGGGGACGGACATTGAGCCTCATGGGCACTATAACACCTGGCTGCCGTGCCGAGTAGAAGAGATGGCTCGCCCTTCATTTAACGTACCGACTCGGCAGACACCGGGCCCTCTTAATGCACATTTAATGATACCAGTTCTCCAAGAAAGCGCTGGTAATCGTACACAAGAATGCAAGGTAAGTGTCGTGGCTAGGCGTACCGATGATACGGCCTGCGAATGTGCGTGTGCCATTGCGGATAAAAGTAGTGCTTTTAAGCCAGGAGAGTGTGCCACGCGCCAAAATGCGCGTATGTACCTACTCTTGCTACCTTTCTCAAAAAGTGAACTCTCTTGTATGCACTCACAGTTTGAGTAAAGAAATATATAATTTTGAAATTTGATTTTACACCGTAGCACACTTAATCCTAAGGATTCACTTTTTGATGCAAAAGAATCACAAAGCGTTGCACAATGGAAAAGTTTAAAAATGCATATCCATCACAAATACATTCCTTGATCTCTCAGTTATATATTTTTATACTCTCTATATAGGGTTATAATTGATTTTTTGCTTATAGAGGAAGCATTACAATGATAAAAATTGTTCAAACTTAGTTTTTATCGTATCTTGACATAATTTGACCTCAGGACACAAATAAGGTTTTTAAAAAGTGTTTTTTAACAATTCTTTAATCTTGTTTCGTTTCTCGTATATTTTTTTGGAAAAGGAATTTATTGTTGCAATTACAGAATAGGGGCATCACCTCTGTTTGGCTGAAAAAAATGATTGTCAACAAACTATTAGAAATCTTTAATTGAACGATCGATGAAGCGATTTGACGAGACAAAAGATTAAAATTACTATTTCAAAAAAAACTCGAATCACTTCTCCAGCTCACCCTTTCAAAAAACGTGCTAGCGACTGGTAACAGAAGAGTGATTGGTCACAACTCGAATTATTGTCGGAAAAAAATTTATTGCACAAAAATAATAGGGGTGAAGCCCCTATTCTGAAATCTAACCAATTTTTTATATTTTTAAAAGCGTTATCACGTGCACATGCGTGTTTCTTTAAATGACTCTTTTTATGATAACTCGAAGGCAAGTTGAGCTAGAATCTTTAATTTTTTAGAGGGAATGTAGTCCTGAATAATGCATATTATTGATTAGATTTAGGGCCAGATCAGATAAAAAAAAATTTCTGAAGAATAGATTTAGACGTGGCTTTTTTGGTAATTTTGATTATATTTAAGAAAACAATTTTTACATAGAGTTTAATGAAATACTAGTACTTTTTTTGTAACAAAAAAAAGTTGATGTTGATTTATTAAATATCGTGAGAATCACCAAACAGTAATTGGAAAAATTGGAAAATTTTAAGAATTGCTTTACTGCAGCAGTAATACCAGGCCATGTCAACCGATTTTTTTCAAACACAAGATAGGATTTCGTTGATATAATCTGCTATATAAAATTAAAATTTGTACCGTTGAGGGTCGATATAGTAAACACCGTTGCATAGATCGACTTGAAAATTTATACACGTGTAGATTGGGCACTGGGGATGATTCCTAAGGCAACCCGAATCGCTAATTGATAATAGTTTTTGTTGAATAAATAATGCAAAATAGTATTGACTGTATTTATGTATATATATATATTTTTTTTTCCCACAGTTTTTGACCTATCGTCATCAAATTTGGCACACATATTCTTTGCGATCCGAACCAGGTCGTAAGAGTATGGGGGACATAAGAAGAACGCAGGTTTGGGGCAGATGGGGGG
>JAAAKG020144113.1:0-11201 GCA_010014905.2 Druon quercuslanigerum
TGCCCTAAGTCAGGAGAGTACTTTGAACTTTGAAATGGGGTGCGCTGGAACCCCCATAACCATTCTAGGGTTAAATCCCTCGAAATCTCCTTTGAATGTATCCTTTGAAATCCTTGAAAACCTGGTAGATTTAATAGAATTCTTTAAATCTTGAAAATTCCTTAAAATCTCTTGTAATTTCTTCAAATCATACAAAAATTATTTTTTTTTAACTTTTTGTATCCTTAATAATATTTTTATTCCCTTAAAACTGATTAAATCTTTTTAAATCAGTTAGAATATTTTGAAAACCCTTTAAATCCGTGAAAGTTCCTCGAAGTTGTTGGAAATCGTATGAAATTCTCTAAAACCTGCTTATGTGTTTCGAAATCTACTTTAAATAAAAAACACTATTTGATACTAAATTACCTACATTATTTTTTCTTAAAGGAGGACTCAAAGATATTATAGCGAAAAAAGTCGTAATAGAACTTTCTAGATCAAAGCAGAGAATAAAATTTTAAGAGTATGTAACTGTTTTGCACCAATAAAATATATTTGGGATTGAGAAATAAAGTTTAAAATTCAATTTAATTTAGTAGTAACGATGTTTTTCTGACTTGATCAGGTCCACCAAAGCCACGACTTGTTCCAATTGAACCGCAAGCAGGTGATATGGTTTTCCGTAGTGAAGATTTTGTTGGACGATATTATAAACTTAGCGAGCATGGTGTGTTTTTTAGAATAAACTTGAAGACTGGCAATTTTGGTAATTAAAACCTTTTTTCTTTTTAATGTTCTATTAGCGAAATGCTAAAATATTACTAAACCAATACAATTTTTGATTAATTTAGTAAAAACGAACGGTCAGAAATTAGCAATAAGAATGGAAGACCTTAAGAATGGTGATGCACTGATACGCAATAAATGGTTTACTGGATTTTGGGTACAGAATGCATTTTACGAGGCAACTGAATATAAGAAAAAACAACTGATCTTTCCCTGAAAATTGGATCCAGAATTAGCGCAATACTGCCATCCTGATGACGACAAGGAAACTGTACAACTGCATTTCGTTTAACTCAAGATTGGCCTTTCCTTAAAATATATTTCATAAAAAATAGTTTAAAATAAAATTACTAATAAACAGTGCAAGATTTTTATTGGTATCCTCTTTACTATTTATTATTATTCTTATTTATGTGCATTAGTGAATAAATTTACATTAAAGAGCTAGCTAATAATAGTTTAAGTAAGGCAATAATTGTACCAATTATCCTCTAACAGCATTTTTTGAAAGTACCTTTTTTGGATAAATTGAACATACTCCATTTATAAAACCAAAAGAAAAAATTGATAATTTTAATTATTAATATGCAAATTAGTATAATCATTAAGTAAATATTATTTTATGTTTTGTTAATATAAAATGGATCATTAATACAAAAGTAATCAATTTGATATTTGGATCATTCAAATCTGTGTGTAAGTATAAAAGAAAATAAAGGAGTGTAAAAATTGTTGTCAAATTGTTAAGTGTTTATTGCAAGCCATTGGTATTTTTACTTTAACTATCAGCTAACTACACTCCATTGATTGCTGAGGGGAAAACAAGGAACCAAATTAATGGGGTTCGGTCCATCATCTATTTTTCTAATATCTTCATAAAAACTAATTTTTTCTACATTAGGGCATTGGAAAAATAGTTTTTTAAAACTATGTAATGAACTAATGAAATAATAATATCTATTTTTAATTACAAAGATATCACAAAAATAAAGTTTTTTTCCATGCATTTGGTCCATTGTTTTCCCCTTAGCACGGCACATCTTCTTTTGAAAAATAGACATTCCCGTTTGATATTTTTTCACTTTTTACTAAATAATGATTAATTTTAAAATTAGAAAAATAAAATTCCTATTTATCATTGAGATTCTTTAATAGACAAAGTTTATAAAAAAAACTTAACCATAAGAAGAAGAAAATTTTTGTCGACGACTTTGTTTAGATTCAAACAGATGGTAAACGCTGTCCTCAATGACAAATAAAAACAGGAATGATGTCAAAGAATTCACAAATATTTTAAAAATCTCAAGGAATTTTATACATTTTTATAGAATGTTTTAGGATTTTAAAATGTTTATAATGAAGTCGGGCAAATAAATCAAACTAAATGAATTGTGATATGATTTTTAGCGATTACATATATTTGAAGGGACTTAAGGTATTGCAAGAAATTTCACATGATTAAAGGATTTCAAAAATTTATATTGATTTTACCCAATTTTTTTTTAAAGCTTAAATAAATAAGTTAAATTCAATTTGAATTTCAGTGAATTTCCACGGATTTCGAAAAATTTCAAGGATTAGCCATTCCACAGACTTTTTCAAGATAAATTAAATTATTTATACAGATTTGAAAAAACATTGTAGCAAATTTAAGCAGAGAATATTATGAATTATAAGACGTCCAATTATTTTAAAGGTTTTGGGAGATTCTATACATTTTAGTGGATATAAAAGTGATTTGATGGATTTAAAGATTGCGATGAATTTAAAAATGTTTCCAGAAGCATCAAAAGATTTTAGGAAATTTTAAAAACTTTTCTTATAAATTAATATAAGCGTTTAAGAGATTTTCAAGATTTCAATGAAATTCACAAATTTTTCTTTTATTAAATTTAATTGTTAATAATCGATATTTTTTGTGTACATGCATATAAGATTTTGTATTGTCTAAAAAAATGGTTCCCTTGTATTTTATATAATTTTTTTTAACTTTCAATTTATCTAAGCTGACATGGAAATGGAAGTGTATCCATTAAAAATATTTTTTAAACATTAAATTTTAAAGTTGATAGTAAAATAATATATTTTTTTTATTATTTCCAGTTAGACTGATTAATTAAATAAAATATTAATTCATGGCTAATACAGATAAAGCGTTTAATGTTGTTGTAAAAGGTTGTTTTGGAAGCTGAGGCGCGTTTCGACACAGATATGTGCACCTTTTCAATCATTGTTTCTTCATACAAAAGTTCATTGAAGCTACAAAAAACACGATATTTTATAAATACCATTGTACATACAATATTATTTAAGATTCCATATAGGATAAATTCTCATAATCGAAGAATAAGACTGTAATTACCTTATTTATAAATTAAAGATAGTTGAAGATTAAACAATTTATTTTATGAAAAATGTAAATCGTTTTATTTGTGGAGAGAAGCCGTTAATTATAGTAACTATTACATAATATTAAAATAACATTGTAAGGCAAAACTTTTTATAATCTCAGGAGAAAATCCTTGATTATGTAAAAATTGTGCCACTTATAGTTTAAAATGTATAAAAATTTTAAGGTTAAGTTTAGCAGACGAATTTATATTTTAAAGCGGGAAAAATTATAAATTTTAAATTTTAATAAAAGAAATAAGATTATGGTATATAATATTTAAATTTTTGATATCTGGTCCATAATTTATAGAATTTTTACATTTTTTCATATAGATCATTTCTAATGTTAATCTTTTATCTTTGTTTGGTTCTATATTTTAAATTCAAAATTTTTTAATATCAAAATTAAAATTTTGAGAGTTTATATAAGCATGTTTAGCTAAAGCGGTGTTATTTGTAATATTTTCCACAGATTTTTTATGTTCCTTAATTCTGGTACCAAAATGCCTACAGGCTTGTCCAATATATATTTTATTACAATTTAAACGTGGTATTCTATAAATAGTAATTATTTTATGATGTTTATCAAGTAAATCTTTTATACTTGAAAAAAGAAATTCATTAAAAGAATTTTCGCCAGAGAAAACAATGCGAATATTGTTCTTCCTGTTGAAAATTCTAGAAAGTACTTCATCAAACGATTAATATCTTAATAATATCTAATATCTAATTAATATCTAATATATTAATCTTTAAGTTTAATAATATTTTTATAACGTTCATCTATATTCAATTTTAACAAATTTTCTGGACATCCAGTTTTATCAAGGTATTTTTTACAATGTTTAAATTTTCCTTCACGAAATTTAGAATCAGATAATTTAATTGCTATGTCGACAAGACCAAAAATGACACTATTTTTTTGTTAATGGGATGATGTGTAGTAAAATTAAGAAAGCGTCCTAACCAAACCGGTTTTCTATACCAGTTGGTTATAATTTTATTATTTTCTATTGTAAGTGATACATCTTAAAAATTAATTTTATTTTATTTTGCTAATTCAATAGTGAATTTTAATTTTTTATTTGCTGAATATAATCTTTGAAGAATATCATCTACTTTTTTTTGGAAACCAGACTTAAGTATAATCTATATAATGATAGTCTAAATTATTTAAAATTCCTTTTTCTATATTTTCCATTTTAATATTAGCGGCTGCTGCTAAAATTGGCGAACCCATTGGAAGTCCAAAAATTTGTCTATAGAAATCATTATAAAATTTGCAATAAGAAGATTCAAAGCATAAACTGAGAACCTCATGAAAGTTTTCTTTATTTAAAAAGGTATATTGTTTTAATTCCTTCCTTTTTTTATTTATGGGATTTAAAATTAATTTCCAGTTGTATACATTGAAACAATGTCTAATGAACAAATTTTGTAATTATCAGGAATGTTAATTTTATGAATTTTTCTTTTAAAGCCCAACTATCTTTAATGTGATATTCAGTTTTGCCTACAATTTTTTGCAGTGATTTAGCTATAAATTTAGAGACATTATTCAACGATGAACCTGGGAAAGAAATGACAGGTCTCAAAGCATAATTTGTTTTGTGTAATTTATGTAACCCATGAAATCTAGAAAAGTTACCATTAGTTCTATGATAAAAGTTATATTGATTTGAAATAATAATATTTTGTTTTTAAAATCCCTTAAAAGGAGCGTAAGTTTAGCTCTTTTTTTGTAGCATCAAAATTTAATTTTTAATGTGATGTTTTATTCTTAAAAAGTTCTAGAGCTTTTATAATATAATCTTGTTTATTTACAATAATACTTTTGTTACTTTTATCTGCAGCAGTTGAAATAATATCTTTATTAGTTTCTTGGAAAATTTTTGTTTTCTTAATTTTTTGTTTGAGTGTAAAATCAATTTGCATCAAATTTAGAATTATATATCCAGTTTTGTGTCCAATAGGATATTTTATTTCTAAGATCATTTCGATAATCGGCTGGAATATGTTCCATGGAAATTTCCAGGTTAGTTATAATTTTTGCTACTGGAAAATTATTTTTGCTAAAAGAAATACCGAATTTGCCTCCAAGACTTATCATTTCTTTTACATCTAAAGGTATTGATTTATCAGACAAGTTGATAACCCATTTGTTATGATCTGTAACTAATTTACAATTTTGTTGCAATAGAAGATTCTCTAATTTTGACAATGATGCACTTATTGATTTTTGAAATAAATTTGTTTGTATTTTGTTGTTCTGATTTGTAGATCATTAAAAAATTGCTTAAAAATTTTTATAATGATTTGATTTTTTAATAGTATTGCAAACATTTCTAGAGAAAAAACTAATATTGAGATGTATGGTAATAATATACTTAGGTAAAATATTATCATCCTCACAACGAAAAAGAAATCTTCTTTAATTGTTTAGTCTTCAACTATCTTCAATTTATAAATGAGGTAATTATAGTGTTATTCTTCGATTATGAGAATTTTTTCTATACGCTATCATAAATAATATTGTATGTATAATGTTATTTATGAAATATCGTGTTTTTTATAGCTTCAATGAACTTTTGTATAAAGAAACAATTATTGAAAAGGGCACAGATGTGCCCTGATATTATCCACAAATTGAATACTTTATTAAATTAAAAATTTTTTATTTCACTTAATATCTACAAAATCTCTTAACTATAATTTTGAAAATATCATAAAGTCCTTTGATATCTCTTTAATTTTTCTTTAAATTTGTAGATCCTTTGAAATTCCTTACAATATCACAAATTTTTGTAAACCCTTCAAATTCTCTAAAGCCCATCACAATGTTGTGAATTTCCTTGAAATTCGTAGGAATGCTTTTATTTATCTCAATTTCCTTGAAGCCGAAGAAATAAATTTTAATTATTTGTAATATTTTTGAAACCTTAACATCCTTTGAAAAGCATTAGCATCCGTTGAAATCCCTCAAAATTTTTAAAAAAATTTTTGGAATCTCTTAAAGCCTTTAGATTTCTATGCAAATCTAGGTTAAGTAAATGAATAAATTATGAATTTCTACTTTCTCTATTTTTGCAACAACTCTTTAAATATTTTAACATTTTTTATTTTAAAACTAGTATTATTATAATTATTCTTTTATAATTGCAATAATTACAAAATTTAGAATTTTATTATAGAAAAATACTTATGGACCCATACTGAATTTCCTATAATCCGTTTTGGTAAGCTTAAATATTAAATTATTTCATTTCCAACATTAACAAATTATAATTGTTTAATTATAATAAGGCGTTAAAAAATATTTTTGACCTTCATTCATGAATGTCAAATATTCATTTTTTGAAGAATTATTATGATAACAAATTAACGCACGTGGAGAATGTCGTACAGAATGTCTTATCTTTGCAGAAATTTCCATTGTACTCGTAAAAACTTTCTTATGATTAGTTAGCAAGGATATAATATTTACTCGTGTAATTGCTTCAGATTTTAAGAGTTTCGTGCGATCTTGATTTTAAAAGTTAAAAATTTTTAAGAAAAATTTGCTAAATTTACTAAATAGTTGAACGCCTGATTTGCCAAAAAAATTACTTACTGCTGAATTATTTCTGTATATTTAAAAAATAATATCGTGCCAGAATAAGTTGTTCAATAGATTGTTGAATAGTTACATTTTTAGTTTGAATAATGAATTTTTAATTAAAAAAACTAATTTAAAAAAAAAAATTAAATTTTAACCAAAGTTTAGTTTTTGTAAAAAATTTGACTTCTAATGATGCCCTCGAATGGTAAATTGTTATGGAGGCAGTTCCACATTTTTGATTTAGAGTTTATCTTATTTGTATAAAGAATCTACCATTTGGTTAAAAATATAACTAAATTTTGAAATCGCAAATATTTTGTAAGAAAACTCATATTTTCTGATAAAAAATTCAACTACCTGTTTGACAATTCAACTACTTTATTAAAATTGGGTTTCATTAAGTTGACTGATGAACTTTCTTTCTGAAATTTTATTTTCTTTAGTTGAGAATCAATTTTTTTAACTAATAATGTAACTATTCCATTTTGGGTTTAGGATTATTTTTTTTTTTTCAATAGAAAACTAATTCTTTAAAGTTAAAAATTAAGCTATTAGGTTGAAAATTTAAGTATTTAGTTTGGACATTTGTCTTTCTTGGTGGAATAATCTTAGTGGACAATTTATCCATTTTTGTCAAAAAAGCAACATGCTTGCTTGGAAATTAATCGGTGCTGATTTCAGAATTTAAGCATTATACTAAAAATTCGTATTTAAAAAGAAATAGACTATTTGGTTAAAAGCTTAACTAATTTTTTCAAAATCATTTTTTGGAAGCCTCACCATATCTGTTAAATCCTCATATTTTCGGGTCGAAAGTTAAATTTTTTTAAATATATTTCGTATTTTCAGTTAAAAAAATCAATAATTTTAGGGACAATTAAGCTTTCGTGTTTGAAAGTTTAACTGTTTTGTAAATAATTCATCTTTTTTATTTAAAATTCAACAATTTTATTGGAAATTAATGTATTTTGTTAAAAATTTATCATTCTTGTTTTGTTAAAAATTAATTTTTAGGCCAAAAATTTGACAATTCTATTCTTGGCCCAACCAATATGTTTATAGATTTTCCTCTAGATAACGTAATAGATTTATGTAAAATTTTACCGCCCCCCCCCTGAACCTTAGGAACATGTTTTTACGAATGTGTATGTCTGTCTGTCTGTCTGTATGTTTGTATGTCTGTTTGTTAGCACAATAACTTTCGAAAGAATTGACAAATTGGATTGGCATTTAGTACACTATTTTAGTTTCAGAAGCTAAAGGTCAAGTTCGTTAGCCAGCCATTTTTTTCAAAATCCGAAAAGTGAGCACATTTTGAAAATTTTTGAGACCATTAATTACAAAATTTGAAAATTATATGTACCATTGCTTATAGTACTCTAAAATTCAAGCCATTTATCCTTTCGAAGTTTTTCGATAAAATAAAAATTTTCAGAGATGCAGCATTTTCACAATCCAAAAAAAGAAACGAAAATGAACATTTTGAGTCAAACAACGCACAATATGAAAAAAAGTCAAAACGAGAATAATGTTTCTTTTGACACATCCAACAAGATTCTTATAACTACTTTAAGAATTTTTTTGAAAAATCGAAAATTTAAATTTTCATTGCACAAAAAACACTAAAAATAAAAAATTTAATTTTCTGATTAAACTATGCAAGATATGACAAATGATCATTTGACAAAAATTGTGCACTGAAAAAAGGTCTACAAATTTGTTATGGGTGACATTTTGATAGAATGTGTAGTTTTTTTTTTTGTTCATAAAAAATAACATTAACAGTTAAAAATACTGCCCCCTAAATGGGCACATTCTTATTAACACGAGCGTGAAACTTTATAAGATAAAAAAATTTTTTAATCGAAGTATACTTGTTAATCTACAACGTATAAAATTTAAATTAGATCAAAACACAAATTAAAAGACCTGTTTAACTGCCAATAATCAAACTGATGCAAACTATTCTAAAAAAACAAGAATCCAACGACAAAATTTGGACTATCACGAACAAACAAAAATGCCCCTATTGTTATCTTAAAAAAATGAAAACAAAAATTTCAGACGAAAAAAATAAAAAATTAAATTAAATTAAAGAAGAAAAAGAAGAAAGAAAGAAAAATAGGAGGAAGGGGATATAATTAGTTGCCTTCTTATTTTTCTTTTGTCTTTTTTATTTCATTTTTGTTTGTAAAAAATTATTTTGTCTAAAATTTTTGTTTCTAAATTTTTTCATAGTGCAATAGGAGCATTGGCTAGCATTATGGCTAGTATATACACAAATTAAAATTATTTAAGATCCATCTAGTTACAGTACGAGAAATTCTTTCGGTTTTTATATTAAAATGAAAATTGTATAATACTAAATCAATCATTTATTGAAAAATCTGTTATCCTTATATAAATTATAATCCAACTTTTTTTTCAACTTTTTCTTCTTGCTGCGCAGTTATTCATTTCCCGAATTAAATGTCTTATTAGTTGTTATAAAAAAATTTTTTGGGTACGAAAAATAACAAATGTGTAAGTATTTTAAAATAATTTTATATTGTTAAAATAATTATTATTCATTTAAACATTTTTTTTCATTGAATCACGAAAAGTTAACTTCCCGAGATAAATAATATCGTTGATGTACTACAAAATAATATTTGTCGTTTAAAGTTTTTTTTTCACCAAATCGTATACAATTAGCAGTTTATAAAAGTAATAAAATAGTTAGTAAAATTTGATAGTAATATTTTCTTCAGGATATTTGGAAATTATGTTAATATAATTTTTGTGTGTGTAAACGAATGCTGGACAAAATTTTAGTTATTTCGAATGCCGTACACTATGGCGCTCATTAATCAGCATCTTATTGTCTTAAGAAAATAGATCTGAAAAAATAAATTTCCATAACGTATTTGCACAAAATTATTAAAAAATTAATCACTACTGTACTCGGAAGAACAGGCCCACAAGAAAAGTGATCTTAACTTTACATGTTACTAGGCTACTCTTATAGATTTTGTGCCGCTGAATCCGAAGCCACTCTCAGAATTCCCATGGCCTAGGGAAAAAATAGGAAAAGTCAGCAAATTGTAAGGTTTAACGTAGCTGTATTATTTTCGGTAAAACTGATATATATTCGGATTGAATTGCTCAGCTTATATTTAAATTTGTCTACAGTACCTCAGAATTCCCATAGTCTTCAGGTGAAAAGTAAAAAAGTAAGAAAAACTAGAGGATTCACGGTGATTTTATTTTGGCTTTCTTGTTCGAATGTTCCGCCACTTCAAAGTTCCAATTCTCAATGTTTTATGTTTCCCTCTAGGCTGGCGGAATTCTAAGGCAATGTCGAATAATATTGTTTGTTTAGTCTCGACCTTTTGTGATTGAGTAACGATGCAAGTCATGGAAATGAAGGTCAAAATAAAAATGGAAAAAAGCCAAATTGTTCGTTTTGAAACATTTCGGTCACTGTTTTGACCCTTATCAGTCCAAAAAAGAGAATTTATTAAGTCTGCAAAAAACAAATACAAATCATGTAGAAAATAATTTATAAAAAACAATAAACATAATGGAGGCTTTGATTTTAAATCTATATCAAAACAAAATACCATAAGAAAACAGTAAGTAGAAACGGAAGGTCAATAAGGAAAAGAAAAAAACAAACATACCTGGTATAAATTAAAAGGGGAAATTAAGTCGTAAAAATCCAACCACGATTAAAACACAGGAGAAAAAAACTAAGGACAAAACAAATAAAATATAAATAAATAAGGGCGAAAGCCCGACATTACTGTTGGAACCTGGCGACGAGTGACTAAGCGACTGAAGAAAATTACGAGAATTCAAACAAGAAACCAGAATGTGATAAATTGGATCATAAGGTAGAAAGAAACTTTAACGATATAAAATTTTTAAATATTAGTAAGAGGTTTGTATACATCAGGAAATAAAATATTTTCATATTTGAGATTAACTGTATTTGGTATTTTATTCATAAAAAAATTTTCAACTATTTTTCTACGAGCTTTGTTGTTCTCTAATGATAGGATTTTATAGCTATCAATATCAAAATTATGGCCAGTGTCTTAATAGTGTTTAGTAAGAGCAGTATGAGCAGCTTTATTAGGATGGGAAATAGAATATTTGTGTTCATGAGCACGGGTTTCTATAGATCTACCAGTCTCACCTACATAAGAAAATGGACAAACAGCGCAATTATATTTATAAATAACTCTAGAGATTTTGTTTTTGGGAAGTGGATCTTTAAAATTATTTAAAAAATTTGAAAATTTATTAGAAGGTTTGTAAATAATTTTGATGTTTTGTTTGTTTAGGACTTGTTCAATTTTTTCCGATAAACCTTTTATGTATGCACAAACTGTGAAATCAACATAAGAGACTTTTTTATTTTTATTGGAATTAGAAGCAAGTTCAGTATTATATAATCGAA
>JAAAKG020144114.1:0-11200 GCA_010014905.2 Druon quercuslanigerum
AAATGAGCCCTAAATTATGAAAAAGGTTTCATCTCGATACCTCAATAGTGTTGTGCCAGCTTAACATACCTTAAAAACAGGGTTTTTACCAAAATAAATTTCAAAAAAAAAAAAGAAATAATTTTGAACAAATAGTACTGAAATTTTTTAATTTTTAAATCAAAAAGAATTTTGTTCCTATATTTAAATTTTCAACTAAGAAAGATAGCTTTCTGACCATAAAAGACAAAGAGAAAATAATTTGAATTTTAAACAATAAAAAATTCATTTTGAATAAAATGGACCAATTCTCAAACAAAAAAAGATTGAAAATCAAGCAAAGAAGGTTGAACTTTCGATTCATAAACAAAAATGTTTTCAAAGACAGTTGAGTTTTCAACTCGAAAAGTTGAATTTTAAGTCAAAAGACTAATTTTCGAGCGGTTAAATTATTCAAAAAAAAGAAAGTTTCAACCAAATTCAAAAAGTTAAATTTTTAGCTAACAAATATGTTTTTGGAACCAAAATTGAAATATTCAAATTTTCAGTTTAAAAAATGGGTTTTCAACAATCAATAACAAATTTTCAATCAAGTGAATACAGCTATTGAAGGACAATTTCTTAAACAAATAATACATAAATTATCTGACAAATAGTTGAATTTTAGACTTAAAAACTATAAGTTTTGAAAGTAAAAACGGAATAGTTTAATTTACTAACAAAAAAATTGTTTTTTAAACAACCAAAAATTTATCAAAATGCTGTATTCTTAAGTTAAAGAATGAATATTTAAAAACGGAATTTGGAACAAAGCAGTTCAACTTTCAGACAAGTATTCATCCAAAAAAGACGAATTGTCACAAAACGTATAAATTTTCAACTAAATATTTTGCATGATATGAAAAAAATTAAATTTTATTGTCAGAAATATTAATTTTCTAACAGAATTGTTAACTCAAATAGTTTAACTTTTTCTTTAAAATATTAATTTCTTACGATAAATGGAATACTTGTATGTTAAGTTAAAAAATTAAATTTTTACAAAAATTGGGGTTTTCAAATAAAGTTTTACATTCAAGAAAATGTTTTAATTTTAAGAACGTTAGTAAATTTTTCATTAAACTTATGAATCTTAAAATAAGAGAAATTAATTTTGACCTAGTAGTTTAATTTTTGATAAAAAAGGTAACCTTTTCACAAAGCAGTTTAATAAAATGGTAGCATTTTCAATAAAACGAAATGAATTTCGCACAAAAAATATAATTGTACACTTTGATACAAAAAATTAATCTTTCTCTTCCTATTAATTTCTATGAATTCAGTTTCAATTAAAAAAAAGACAATTTGAGTAGCAATAAGAAATATTGGTCCCAAATAATTGCTATTTCATTTTTCGAAAAAAGAAAGTTTTTATATTTCAATACTTTAGGAATGAAAAATTAAAACCGGCAAATTTTAAAAAAATGTTAAATTTTTTTGAAAAATAATGTATAATACATGTTATAAACATTAATTAATAAAATTATTATATAATGCTTACGTATAAGGTGAAGAAAACCAACAAGGAGGAGAATTTTTTCAATATACTTCATTTTTAATAATAAAACGCAATAATATAGAACTGAAAATTAATTTTCCTAGAATCTCTAATGAAACAATGATTTGACAGTGTGTGCATGTATCGCTTGTTTTCGACAAGAACGCTTTGTTTATTCTTTATATCAGATAAAGTGGAAGGTAATAGAGTAGAGGAAGTAAAAGCAAAAAGTAAAATAATTTTTTGTTTCGTTATTTGAGACGTTAAAAATCTAACTTTACGACAAATTATAATTTCTATTTTAGTCTGGATAAAGTAGAAAAATCTAAATAAAGAGGACACCGTTTTTAAAATTATTTTATAAATAATTATAATTCTTAGAAATTTGTTTTTATTTATATTTACATAAATCTAGTTTACTCTATTGCGATTAATTTTCGAATGTAACAATTTAGAAAATTATTAACTTTAGTCAGTTTTTTTCGAAGAATGAATCTTAAAAGAAAAATAATTTATTACATAGAGGACAAATTTTTGTCAAAAGAAATTCATTTTAAAGAAACTTGAGTTTCAATCAAAAAAATTAATATTTAGAAAAATGCTTGAATTTTAAACCTAAAATTATGAGTCTTAAGAAAATGAGTTTTTATATTATAGTATAAAGAAAAATCTGATTCGACGGAACAAATAAATAGTGCGAAATATTGCATGCCTACAAAATATTGTTTAAACATAATTAGCACATAAATAAAATGTCACCTAATATATAAAGTATTAGTTGACAAAACTGAAAATTTTATATACCATGTCGAAAAAAAACCTTTTCCAAGCTATTTTCTTGTAATGAAAAAACTAAATATTGGGAGTGGAGATTAGTTTTTAATAATTTTTAAAAATATTTCTCAATAAACTGAAAGTTTGTGTTTTAAATTAAAGTACCAAAAGCTATTAGCATCTTATACTATTTAAAATAATTATTTCAAAATTATTTATTTCTACAACCGTTTGTCCATAATTACTTTCTGATAATTTATTTGAAATTTCGAAAAATACGTAAAGAATGTGACTTAATTATTTTTTTAAAGAACTAACAAGATGAAAGATTCGTACATCTTTAGAAAATTTAAAAATTTATTTTCATCTCTACATCACCTAATTTTTAATTGTTATCACTATCGATATTTTTATTTTATTATACATAAATTTCATTTCGAAATTTAGTTTGCAAAATACAAAAGTTCAGAAGCATGTGTTAGTTAAAAATATGTATATGCATATCATAGAATAGAGTAACAATTAAATACTACAATGTCAAATTGTGTTGAATCCAATCAGACGTGTTCGACAGTTTTTATACTGCAAAAGTAATTTTATTGGGATATATTAAATAAAATTTGTGGTCAGCTTTTTTATTGTTCTGTCCCTTTTTTAAAAGTATTATTTTTGTCTTTAAATTCGAGATTAGTGGTTTTGTTTATTTTAGCGAAAAAAAGTAAGGGGGTTATTTTTTTAAATCAGTTCTTACATTTAATGTAAATCAGGTCCTCCTTTTATTCGTCTAAAAATTAAATTAAAAAAATTTTAGAAAACTTCTACTTAGTCATTACCTTGCTTAATCGAGACTCAAAATATTAATCTTTTGTGTTGTTTCGAAAATTGATATGTCAATAGAAAAGGGTTCGGGGCAAACACAACATTTTCAGGCGAATAAAATGAATGTCTCATTTACATGCGCTATTAATACTAAATTTTTTCATTTTCCTCATTGGGAATTATTCATCCGCGAAAATGCAGGAAATCTCCATAGTATCAAATTTTGAGACGAAAAAATTGCAATAGTTGAAAACACAGCTACAACTATAATGATTTTGACTAAAAAATTTAATTTAATTTAATTAAATTTTAATTTTCTGTTAAAATATAATTTCCATTCAATATTTACAAATAAAATAACTTTTTCACATGCGAAATAAAAGCTTTGACACTAATTTGAGTCAATTTTACATTGTAGATTTCGAATTTTTCTCTATATTCTTTAATCAGCATAATTAATGTGACATCATATGTCCCACTCCCTTTTAAAAGTAAAACTTTTAAATTAATAAAAATAAAGTAATTTAATGCATTCATCTGATAAATAAGTTCAAAAAATAATGAGTATTATTATAGATAATTAAAAAAAATAAATAGGCCGCAACCCTCATTAATTCCGATTGTCTCCTTTTTGTTGCAATGGTATTCAATTTATGTGAAAATTTGCATTTGCGTACATCATTAAAATAATTTATTTATTTTACGCGCACGATGAATCACTTAAACTTATTTTTTTTATTAATACTTTATTTTTTGTTTATATTTGCCATTCAGGCTAATGTTTCTGCCAGCAAGAAGCGCAGCAGCGCCGCCAGCGGATTAGTTCCCGGCTGGCACCAAATTTAGAGATGCGAAGGGGGAATATTATCCTGAGAACAATAACGGGAACGAGAATATA
This sequence comes from Druon quercuslanigerum, assembly GCA_010014905.2. Taxonomy (NCBI): domain Eukaryota; kingdom Metazoa; phylum Arthropoda; class Insecta; order Hymenoptera; family Cynipidae; genus Druon; species Druon quercuslanigerum. The sequence continues at coordinate 4,008 of JAAAKG020144114.1, forward strand.
ACCGAAAACATTATCGACCATTGTGGCCGAACGTTAACACTTTGCTTTAAATCGTGAATTTGATCGTTTCCATAAGTCTCCTGGAACTCTGAGTTGCAAATATCCGATATGTTGCTGGAAACCGTGTGGCGGCGCCACCTATGCAGTTAGCCTATGCTCGAAACAAATGTATCGCAAAATACGAATTTTTATTTTAAAAACACTTTAAAAGTATTTTAATGATAGTGTTAAACAATCTTTACGTATTTTAAGTGATTTGTGCGACTGCGAATAATGGGAATTATTTAATATATTCTATAAAACAACGAATTTATATTTTATTATAAAAAAAATATATATCTTAATATATTTTCAATTTTAAAATTTTCAAAATGAAACTAATATTTTATTGTTTTCATTGTTTACTTAACAATAGTTTTAGGGTTTAATGTTTTCCTCTTTCACTCGAGGTAAAAGTTGCAACTGTTATTCAATCCTAAGGCTGTAGGGCTTATTTTATTCCTTAAAAGATTCTCTGTAAATCTCATTAATACGTGTTAATTAAAAATATTTTATTAGGAGCTTATAAAATCGTTTTTTTGTAAACAATAGGTTTTCATAAATAACATTTTTAAGATGAAAACGTACCAATGAGATTTATAGGGAATATTTTGAAAAATACAATTAGCCCCACAGCATTAAAATCAAATTTAATACACTGTGCAAAAATAATAATTTATTCTAGTTAGTTGGAATGTTTTTGGATTTACACCGAAAATCAGTGAATTTTACGATTTAGGCAAAATATTTTTAATTCAAAAGATTAAAAAAGTCTTATCATTATCTTTTATACAGAACTACCAGAATATTATTTTTATTTAACAAAAACTTTTTTTTTAGGACTTTTCCCTTGCAATATTTGAATTATTGGCCAACTGCATAGGTGGCGCCGCCACGCAGCTTTCGTCTCTCTCATGACAAATATTTTCTCCAGACGTCCAGTAATGTGGCGTGGGGCTGGTTTCCATTTTAGGTGTTTATTTCGCGTTGGCAGACGTATTCGAAGGGACGAAAGGTGAGTACATTTGAAACATTTTTAAATAATTAAAATGTGCTTTAAATATTAAACTCCTAAAAATATGATTGTAATTGTAAATCTAAGGCGTCTTAATGGAGTTAAATGATAGTTTTTAGCTTATAGGTTATGTTTGATTGTGAGTCGATAAATTCGAGCAATCTGTATATATTTATTTATTTGTTTATATTATTACAACTATTTATGTATATTGGTTAATTTTAAAATTTATTTTCAGTTTAACGAAAATGGGGAAGCCAAAAAGCAACGTCTGGGCGTATTTTCGACCAAAACGCAACCAAAGAGGCGAAATTGGAGGTAATACTTACATATTTTGGAAAAATCTATATCAAAAAAAATTCTATGAGAAAGAAGAAGAATTTAGAAGGTTGTCTCAAGTGTCTAAGTGCAGTAAAAAGTTTATTTAACGTGGAGCAATTTGAAAAATTTAGTAGAACTGGAATCAATGGTTAAGTATAATTTATGAATAACTTAAAATACTTGATAAGGTTCTGCTCTCTTTTGAATAGTTTACAGCAAAAATTTCTTTTATTCATTTATAACTTATTCTAGGATTCAATATTATTATACAGAATAATAAGCTTTATGCAAAGTTATCTAATAACTCAGGTGAAACTGAACTATTTTCATTGAAAAGCTACCAAAATTCTATTACTTTGAATGAACAGATGAATTAACGTATTGAAATTTTTTATTCTTTAATGATACAATTGAAAAACTTGACTTTTGACAATAACGATCCAATATGAAATTACTCAGGCCACATTAGTTCAGAAGTTAAGACCCTCTTGAAAAGTTCCTTCTAGACATAAATTAAGTGTTTTTCTACTTAAAAATGAATTTGGAAGAGTACAAAATAAGGTTTTTGAAACAGTAGCAGCGGGTCCAGAAGTTCGGGTTCAATACGATGGATGGAGAAATCGCAGGTAATAATTAAAAATTTTTGAAACTAAAGAACTATTATATGAAACTTTCATTGAATGTGTATGCAAAAGCTATATTAAATATATGCACAATTTTTAAAAACTAAATTTTAAACATTGTTAGGAATGAGGCAATAGTAAATTTTTGTTTACGACTCCAGAGGCTCTTTTCTATGCAATATACGACACCAAAGACTGCAGCCACACTGAAGAGTATATGGCAGAACTTATTTTGAAAGCTGTTTAGTACCGAAGCACATTATACCATTCTAAACATTTTCTCTTTATTTTGTCAGGGACTAGACAGTATATTTCTCGTTGGAACATCTTCCGTTTTAACCATCGTTTAGTAAAGGATAGTCCGTAAATTATACTATCCCAGGAAATCTTCTCTTTCTATAATTGCTATCACTTAGGTTGTATCTTTAAAAATTTATATTTATATAGATAAGAAACTTTTCTTTACGCTCCATTGCTATGTCTCTGTGAATCCTTTTCAGCTGTACATAATTAAATAATTTGGAAGGTAGCCTGGGAAAATAGATAGAGTCTGAAACCCTTGTTAACAGTACCTCTACTGCGTTCTTGTAAACAATTCCTAAACCCATAGAATTCAAATCAGAGCCTTTTTCCGAAAAATCCAGTATCTGCTTGTTTCGCCCGCGGTTTCTGAAGGGTGTTGCCTATTAACCCAAACAACTAATCCCAGTACTTCTAATTGGTGGAAGCTCCCAAGACTTGTACTAGGATAGGAGCTTCAAGCGTGGTTGAAAAATCAGCAGATACAACCGAACCGTCGCAGAATGCACTTAACTCTCTCGAATGTCATGTCACGCATTACTAGATAACTTATCATTTACCATGCAAGATATTAATACAGTCCACGAACAGATGTAAGTTTTCGGAAATAAATACGAATATCAGTGAAATGAAGGTGCAATCATTAAGTACTAACGCACGTTTAGAAAACTTAATAGATTTATCACTGAACCAAAGCCATTAAAAAAATTGGAAGTAATAGAGTACTAGCTGTATTACCAGATACTGCAGCTGCTGTGGTTAAAGCAAGAAGACTGGTTAAGCGTGCGTGGTTTCCTCTACGATTTTTCATTAAAAAAAACTTTAAACGCGTTTTTCTCGAAACAACGTTTTTACTTGCCTTGTAGATTTTTTTCCCGAAACGATTCTTATGAAAATTAAATCACATATTCTACACATCTATAGTTGTTTCCCCTATAAAGTTTTTCAAGCATTTTAATTTTTACTATAATTTTTTTTTAGGAAAACGGTGAAAAAGGCACTTTTTTGTTTTTGTTCTGTTTTTGTCCGCTATTTTGTTGTTTTTTGACATAATTAAAAACAATTGTACGGTACATAGCCATTGTCATACTGAAGTTAGAACTTTTTAAATTTTTGGTTTCAGACAACCCTGCTCCGAGATTTCATCAACAAGCCGGACCTTCCTACTTTCTGAGGCATTGCGTTCGATTGACATTTTCAAGTATAGAAGCTGTATAAAATCCATTAAAAAAATTATTTATTGTATTTTAAGAGTGCAGTTACTAAGCCTCATTAATCTTACATAATAATATTTATGCATAATCCAAACAAAATCCCGACAATAGCGTGTTTTTTGAGATGAGTTAGTGGAAAAGTATTCCCTTATAGCGGTATACGGATGTTCTACTCATTCTTTCAACTTACTGATAAAGGACATCGTAGAACTAAAAACTTTTAAAAATTTGAAAAATCAGTCTAAGGATATTGTGAATATGATTGATCTGTCTTACAAATTAAAAGCTACACTCAAAAAGATCCAACAACAAATAAAACTTGAAAATAAAGAGGAGGCAAGACAGAAAATGGAGGGGCTAGAAGAATTGGACCAGTAAGGAAAGACTGAGCAAAAAACTGTATCTTTTAAACATTCAGGAATAACTCGATAGGGTTCCAAGCTTTTTTCATTAAGGGTTTGTAAAGGAATAAAAAATCTTTGAAAAGACTAGCCATTTCGAAAAATTTGGGTCAATATTTGTCTACAAATGTATGTGAAAATATTCTCTATAATTCTTTTTGCAGGTGATTGCCATTTTTGCGTTAAATCCTTCTATCCATAGTAAAATTGATAACTATCATCGAAGGGAATGACTGCAACTTAAGCTTGGTCGCAGTAGCCTTCTCTGAAATCACAGAAGCTATTGAAAAAAAATTAAAAACATTTCCGCTCTCGCTGGACCAAAATGAAAATATTAAAAAATTTCTCCGAAATGGGTGGCCTACTTGCTCAATCCATAACTAAACACTAAAGGTTTATCTAGGGAAAGAAAAATGCAAGGTCAAAAGTTTATACATGATCGAATTATGTACGATCATAGTGATAATCAGAAACTCGCAAAACAAGCTGTAACCGACTTGGCTGAATATATAAGTGGCACTCAAATTTACACGAAAGATTTCGTGAAGTCAGCTATTTAGAAATTACAAGCTAGAGCGTGGTGGAAAGGTACAAATTGTGGATCCGAATTAAGTTCAATTGCTGTTGGTATTTTAGGAATGCCTGCCACATGTGCAGCCACAGAAACAAGTTTTAGCGCTAATGGACATATTCACTCTGCCAAAAGAAATAGATTAATTGACTGAATACTAATGGCAAGCGAAAAAAGCAATTCCGATTTAATTTTTTACATGAAGCTTGGATGGAACCAGTTAGCGAACTTGCATCTGAATTTGAGGATCCAGAAGAAGTTTTCCAAGACTCAGAATCTTTACCTGGTTGGGCAGAACTCGAAAATAAATTCGATGACGAATTTCAAATAACTTGGTTTTTTGGGGTCTCTGATGACAAATATAAATTCGGATTTTGAAAGTTCTACATGGTGGATCCTTAATTGTGGACAAATTTAAAAACCAGTTTGCGATACTGGATCCGCCACTTTGAATTTTGCAAATCAGGCTTTGGATTCGTAATTAGCGACCTCAGGTACCCCCTCAAGAAAAAGTTTTTCGAAAACCGTGTTTTAAATATGCTAATTAATTATTTCTACAATTCAATGAAAAAGTATTTTGCTACATTGTAAAATATTTCCAAAATATGAACTTGTAAAATACGTGTCAAATGAGAATAAAAATCGAAAAATAGTAATAAAATGTGGAAAATTCAATAACCGATTCCGGTCAGTGGCTAAGGAAGCTTTTGTTCAGAATCACGTTCACATTTCTGTAAAGTATACACATACTTTATCTTTAAGAGCACGTGGCTTGAATTTTGGACACCATAATAAAGTTGAAACTTTGAACTAAATAAGAAACTGTCTATAATAACGCGGCTTCCCGACAAATGAAGAGTTTCGTCACGTTTCTCATTGAATGGTATACTTTTTCGCAGATTAAGGTTTACTGGGTTACGCATTTTTCAATTTCAATCAATTTTCCAATTTTGAATTTAAAGTGAATCCAGCGTAATTTTTGAATCAAATGTGAGGAAAGAAATAAAATAAATTAATTTTTTAAAATATGCACAGAGAAATCGTGAAATTTTTCACATAAAAAATAGATCGGTTATTGAGAATATGTCACATTCCATTTGATATATTGTGCTTAAGGGGTTGTCCATAAATTAATATACAAATTTGAGGGGGAGGGGGGTCATGCCAAAAATTAAGGTAATTTGAAAAAATTCATGAAAATAAAACCAAGAATGCAGCGACCAAATTTGTAAAACCAAAATAAAATCTTGCTATTGAAATTTGAAAAAGATAAAAATTTTCGTCAACAGGAAAAAAATTCTGTTTTTGTACTTTATTTCTTTCCTCTCTTTAATTTTCCTCCGAAAAAATAAATGTTGTGTTTTAGTTTTTTTCAAGAATTTTTTATTTTCATTTTCATTTTCAGGAATTTTTTAACTTTAACTTGATTATCGAACGTTAAATAGAATTTTATGTTTGATTTAAGTCTCCTTTAAAGTTTTTTAAATTGAAAAATATATGTTCAGAGTTCAAATATTTTCCCTAATCGCCTCTTTCTCGATTTTTAAAAAGAATTCTTTTTTTATTTTTTTATTTTTTTTTATTTTTTTTTTTATTGATTTATTGTCTTCGAAAATAAAAAATTTTTATTAAAGTAATTTTTTAAACTCAAAAATGGAAATATTTTAAGAAAAGATGTACTAGTTTGATGAAAATTATTTTTTGGTTGAGAATTCGTCTGTTCAATTTATTCCATTTTGATCAAATTAAATATATCATTTTATAAATCTTATCATTTTTTCATTCTATTATCATATTCATACATAAAAATCTCATTTTGGTTTGAACGTTGAACTATTGTTAAAAATTAATTTTTTTTAATATTCATTATTTTAGTTCAAAATTCGTCTCTTTGATAAGAATTTTTTTGTTCGCTCAGAATTTAATTATTCATCATTTTTGTTAAAAATTCGTGTTGTTGAAATTTCATTTTTTAAATATTTGACGCCTTGCTCAGAAGTTTAAATTTTTTGGTGAAAATCAGTTAGTTCCCTTTTGGTTGAAAAAATTTTCTTTCGTTGGTGTAAACTAGTTGAAAATTTATCTATTGTTAGTAAATTTATCTTTAAGGCCCCAAAAGAACCTTACATTGTAAAAAATGTCTTAGTCTATTTTGAATTTTTTTTCACGCTAAAGAACCTGAAAAAAATAAATTAAAAGAACCTAAATTTTTGAAAAATTGTTATTAATAATTTTTTCACTCAAAGTATGGTAAACTGAAATTGTTTCAATAACAATTTTTTACGTTTTATTAACTATTTAAGTAAACTTTATATTGTAAGAAATGAATATTTAAGAACTAATAAAATACAAATAATTTGCTTATTAGTCCATATAATTGTTATAAACAAATTAGCAAATAGTCTTATTATCGGTGAAAAAAAATTCTGTTTACTTTTTCAAATTGTAATTTCCTTCAGTCGTCGAACGACTTTAGGTATTTCTTAAAATAATAAATATTTAATAATATTTGATAAAATATAACCATTGATATTTTTATAAACTAATTAGATAAAACAAAGTCAAAATTTTGGACCTTTCGCATAGAAATTTTTTTGTATTTGTACTGGAAATATTTTATGCAATTAAATATATGACTGCTAGTCACCAAAATATTAGAAAAGTTAACAATAACAATTGTTATAAATAATTCTTGTAATAAAATGTTCT